>JAZHYW010032406.1:0-16957 GCA_037355805.1 Ixodes ricinus | reverse complement strand
ACCTATAACTTTTGAATAAGGTATCGGATCGGGCTGAAACTTTGGCATCTGGTTGTGACCTCTAGCGCTACCTTTGGTCGGAGAATGAGCATTCGGCGATGCCTAGTTTAATTTTTGTAAAAAAAAACAACCTGTAATTTTTTTTGTGACACCCTGTATTCTTTCGCGAATTGTAGGCGGTTCGCGAAAATTAGGTCCTCGCGAAAATTTAGTCGTTTACAGTGTATATATATATATATATATATATATATATATATATATATATATATATATATATATATATATATATATATATATATATATATATTACTTTAAAAACTTAGCCGAAGTTTTTTTTCAGTAAGATATTTTGTATTTTGACAACGTCAACCAAAAATCGATGTTGAACAAAGCTACACTCCGTTTCACCTCACGATGGACAGGCAGCGGATGCTAAGAGCCATCGGAGTTGAACCGGTACCACGTGAGTACCAGGTGACCTTCCGGAGTAGCGCAGCAACATACGGAGCGCCAAGTCACGTGCCACTCTCACAGCGTTCAACTGGCTCAAATGGTTCGTAGCGTTCGCAGCGGTCCAACGTAAGGTGAAACGGTGTAAAACAATCCAGTTCGAGCCAACCAACACTCTCACTCAAACTAAAATACGACGCAATACAAAAGAAACCGTATTTCCTTTTTTTCTTCTTCTTTCCTGTAGTTCTTTTTTTTTCTTCTTTACCGTATAGATGGCGACGACAACGATGATGATGATAACAGTGATGCCACACCACTCCGCTTCCTGTTGCTGCAACGTCGCCGTTCGATCCCAGCCATCAGTGGACGGAGCGTCACCTGCCGGAGACGTCTCGCGACAACGGCACGTGCCGCGCCACGCGCTGTATCATAGCCCCGCGTATTATCCGCGTACAATCACGCCCTCCCATGTCACCTTTGTCACTATTGTTCGCTCCTTTTCTTTCTTTTTGTTTTGTGCGTTCTTTTATTTTACTCTTATCTGCGGTCTACGACATAGGCAGTTGATGCTCGACGATTGTATTATTATTTCTTTTTTATATATATATATATTTCTCCACCACGCGGCACTGCTATGTCTTGTTTCGCACACCCCTCAGGCTAGTTTTTTTTTTCTGTTTTATTTATTTCCTATTGTTTGTATGTGTATTTAAAGGTTTGAACTGCCGTTTCTGGTATTATTATCTTTCTTCAGCTTTTCCGTTTTAGCTTAGCTTATCGCCCTTCTTTGTGACGGAGGACCCTTGGCTTAGCGGAGATTGTACAGCCTATTTCAGTATATACGTATAGCCGGATGCGCACGTCCGCTACGTGAGCGGGTGTGTTTATGTGTGTATGTGTGCGCGTTTGCGTGTCGATGTGTGTGTGTATGTGTGTGTGTGTGTGTGTGGTCGCGTGAGAGGTCGTCTCTTTCGTCTCTTTCCGGCCTCGCAATCACGGTTTGGTTCTGACAGAATTCGGAAGTCGGCTCCGACATAGGGAAGAAAAGGGGGCTAGGAGGAGAGCGTTTGTGAGTGGTTTTGTGACTGTTGTTGGTTCGAGGAAAAGAAGGGGGAGGGGGATCTGGATCCATTGTGCGCTTTTGTGGGCGTCTCTATAGCGGCGTGTGTTTGTTAGTTCGTGTGTCAGCAGTTTCCTTTCTTCCCCTCTTCCTTTGTTTAAGAGAGGGCGCTGCAGTATCGCTTCTGGTGCTTTCGATGATGACGCAAGCGGCTGCGCGACACGGTCTACAAAGATGGCGGCTTTTAGGCGACCGCTTTGTGCCGGAAGTGGGTTTTGTCCCCTTCGCTGTGTTTTTATTTCGTGCTTGTTGTTGCTGTGTTTGTGTTTTTTTTTTCCTTTTCGGATCGATCCGTGAGTTTAGTTTAGCCATCAAGGAGATGCTTGCACGCTGTTTCCTGTGCGGGAGGTTGTTTTGGCCTGTCACTAGCCTGACGATTGGTATTGCGTGAACTTCGATAATGGTTTTATTGCGCCCAAGCGCGTGGGTGAGTGGAGGCTTTACTGAATGTCGCATGGATCTCCAAACGTTGCTTTATTTTCCGAGTATTTTATTTTGTTCACAAATGCGCGTTTATGATGCCGGACCGGATTGCTTCCTCCTATTTTTGAGAGTAATACTGTGGTGTTTTAAATATACAAAGCCTAGCCAGATTTGTTTTAGGTATGTCTAAGCAATGGCAAATGCAGTGATAGATTGTTTGCGGTAGGGGAAAAATTCGGCAGTGCGGCTTTTGAAGCTGCTCACACATATATAAATATAATGTGCGTTTGCAGTTTGAAATGTGGTTTTTGTACTATTCGCCATTTTAAATGGGAAAAAACGCATTTTTTGTTATTGTTTCAGATTGGGGAAATCGCAAGTTCTTGCTGTGTTTGTATAATGTGAAAATGAGATATAGTGGTTTAATATTTTTGTGTGTAAGCCACAATGTATTCCTCAGCATCGACTAAGCTAAAATAACTGCTCAAGTTTCCAAGATATGCATTGCCGCACACTAATGTCAACATATAAAGTCAGAATGTTAATCCCTAACTGTCCACATGACTACTACAAAAACATGTAAAAAGCAAAAGAAAACAAACTAAAAACTCGTCGTTTAAGTAAAAACAATAGAACGACGTACATAGCGTTTGTCGTTAAGCTTGGCTTCATAACGTGCATTAGGAAGTTCACGTAGTTGCGGTTACACTAATTCGTGGCGATAGAACGTCTTTTTATATCGTAACCGACCCGAGTAAAAATTAAGCTGACGTGTATGTGAGTGAAAAGCGAGTCACTGCACGCAGCATCGCTCCCGTACTTGCATTTGCGTCCATTTTGCAGCCTTTTCTTTTTTTCGCTCGGCTCCTTTGATTGGTATGGCTGAAAAATTAACAACTACAAAACAACACCCGGTGTTTTAAAGAATATCAAATGGAAGAAAATCCCATCTTCCTATATTAAGCCCTAACTTTGATCCTCATCGTCAAAATGAAGTAACACTCAAAACGGGGCAATGGAAATCAACAAAATAATTGAGACTATAACACCTGAAATCGAATAAAACAGAATCAAGTAAAAAAAGTGATTAGAAACATTATAGCACAAAGGAAAATGAGGAAAAGGTATGTATCACGGGAAGCTAAGAGTTTCTTCGGAAATATTAAATCATATGAGCCGGCCAAGAGGGCTGCTTTGCCGCACGATAAGTGTTATTGTGGCAAAGCCAGCGGAAGACGTCGCTGCGTCCATGCGTGTCTTCAATAATAATTGGGGTTGTGTGGATATTTATACAGCGTGTAGTTGTTCAGTCATTTTCAAAGTTGCGACAAGTCACTCGCTGTAGATGAGCAATTTAGCCAGTGCAGTACAGCCGCTAGCCTGGGGTCTTTAACGTGCACCACGCAGTAGTGATACACGACCGCACGCCGGTACGATGCTCATCCAGATCGAAACGGGCAGGGGTGGGGACTGAACCCAGCATCCCTGGGTTCTGCAGCGCGAGCTTTCGCTCCACGTGCTCCGAGCTGGTCTGCGCTAGCCCAATCGGCCACCGATCCCCCCTGCGTGTCTTCACCCGCACAACGCGTGTGTTATCGATGAAACTTTTTGGAATGAGTTAAATTTGTTTATTGTGCATACAAGCGATAAATTCATTAGAAAATCATGCTGGCTCACGAGGATCATGCTCTTGGCAGCAGAGAACAAGGTCACACAAGGGACAAAAAAGAAAAACAAATCAACCTGACAAAAATGTACGATTTGAATAAGTAATAAAACATTTTAATGTTAATATTGAGTTTTAGTATTGCGTATACGAGAAAACGCAAGCCCTGTGCGTTTACGTTAGTGTTGAGTGTTTCGCAGTACGCTTGCGCGGAGCCCAAAACTGCGGTCTTAGATTGGCTCACGGCGACGACGTGCATGTGCAGCGTGGAGCGCGCAACGCTAACGCCAACGCGCAGCGCTTGCGTTTGGTTCTATACGCACTACTAATGCTTTCAAATACTACTCTTAAATAATTCACTTCGATTAAAGTATAACCTTTTTTAAAATTCAGTGCCATCTGGTGGCTAAAAAGCCGTTTGCTTTTTGACAAACTAATGGAGGTCATAAGCACGGGTGCAGAACTGCTATGTGAACGACTCTTTGGCCCGTTCCTTCTTCTCGTATTGTTTCTGTGAGTGAAATGCGAAAATCTGAACCAGATAGCTGCCGGCGACCAAGCACGAGGCAGTTTCTAATCGACCAGCGAGATCGGTAACTTAACACGCACCAGTGGTGGTGATGAAGCGATGTTCATCGAACGCTACGCTGCGATCGACACCCCTGTCGGTCATCAAGCGCAAGGGATCATGACGATACCACGAAATCCTATAGAAACAACAGCCTCTTTCCATGCAATAATGCACCTGGCGCTGCGAGGTAACCTGAAGTAAATAAATAAATAAATAAATAAACAACTAAATAAATGAATAAAACTATCGGGCACCGTCACTTTCGCACGTTAATGGGAGATGAGACATTAGTTCTTCAATCACCTGCGATTTTTCGTTCCTGAGTTATTTTGATTTCAATAGTTAGGGCACATGAACTGACCAGGGCCTATAATCTGGACACGTGGCGAAAAAGGCGGGTAGGGACTCGACCGCCGTGATTGGTCGGCGTCATGGTCAAGCGCGTTGCCGGCCAATCAGGTCCGCCAGATTTCTCACCGGCTTTTTCGCCAATTGTCCAGATTAGAACCCCAGGACAAAGCTGCGACCCACACGCCTCTTGATTAAATTTCCTCCATCAATAGGCCCTATAGCCAAACCTGTGTCATGTTGGACCGCACTCTGATATAAACGCTTTCGCATCCGTTGTATCTAATTCGTGCGTTCTACCGACGTTTCGAACGTACAGGCCTAATTTATCACGCAGCTTGGAAGTATCCAACATTTTTTTTTCATCGTCTTCGAGAAGGCCGTTATTAGTCTGGCACAGATGCCATACACTGAGTTGAGGATGGTGATCAAGTTGCCAGACTGAATTTTGAAAAGGGTCTGTTGAGATTGTGGTTTAGCAATGGAGTTGAACAGATGTTTCGACTGCGGGAATTTAACAAATCTCGTTACAATATATAACTTGGACTTTCTGGCTAATAAGGACAAGTTAATATTTAAAGGTACTTATTCTAATTTACATTTTACAACACAAAAGTAGATGGTAATCGTATAGTTTCGCGACTGATATTATGCTAATTGGTTTTAATAACGGTACCATCCCTATACCACCTGAGTGTCTTGTGGTGCACAAAACGTTGCGCGGCGGGAACCACTTTTGTTTATAGGGTACCAGAACTCATTCATGTTTACTCCCGATAAAACTGGGAACACAAAGGCTACAAAAGAAAGGAGCGTATTAGATGAGCACACGAGAGAAAGGAAATAGGGTTATAATGTGAGAGGAAGGTAGTTTTGAGGAAAATCAGGGTCTTTTCATGGTGTTTCATTCATTCTTGCACACAAAAGAAGGCCTTTCATATCGAGGATGCAACGCGGAGAAGCTCTAAATTGTGCGGACGAAGTCGATTCCGCATGCATGCTCATGTTTCCCCGAATGACACTTGCACTGCGCAAGCGCGCGAGCTTGCCAGGGACGCTGAAAGCCCGGAGTTCGCTCTTATAACTTCTGCTACGTTCCCACTTAAAGTGAAGCGGAGTTTACACGCAGCTTGAAATGAATGCCGAGTTTGCTGGTCAACAAGCACCGGTTAGTGAGCGACAATAGTCGCCTGACAAAGACATCAAATTCATGCATCTGTATAAAGAAAACAAAAATTAAAATACAAATAACGCGTGATCAAACGAACAAAGCAAACCAGGCTTCGGCAATCGACAATACCACTAAAGGCTATATGTCATTTCAGGCAAGCCACACGAGCGACACAGCCTTTGGTGCCTGCCTTTGTCAAAGAAATACAGTGACAGCTGTTCATCGAACAGCGCAAACGGCCGGTTCCAAGCTGAAATCATCAACGTCAAGGTGGCTGTAGTTTTTCTTTTTTCTTTTGAGCGAGACAAAAGGGCTGTTCCCTTGTTGTGGACAGGGACGAGTAAGCACAGGAGGCACGCGAACAAGAGACGCCATCAAGAGGACGCGCACGGACGCACAAAGCCGCGGCAGCGCAAGCCATGACACCTCCAGGCACCGTGACCGCCGCGTGACGGATTTCGTGAAGCAATTAACTCCGTCGGCGTACGTCGGACTTGGCAAACCGTTTACTCGCGGCTTGATATTTAAGAGCCGGGCCGCATCTGCGATGGGGCATGGCACCCCGCTGTAACGCGACACGGCGATCTGACTTTAGAACACAACTGTTGTTGTTATGCAAGCCGTCACTCAGTCACTCAGTCAGGCAGGGAGACACGTATCTGCGTGGACAGGTCGGTTGGCTTCTCTTGTTGACGTGTGGCTTCTGTCAAACTGGGACAAGGAAGACATAACAAGGCAGGGCATTGTTCCACTTCGGCGAGTTGGTCACTATTTATTTTATTCTTGTTTTTGTGAGTCGATTAAACCATACTAAATTTTTCCGCCAACAAATGAGCGGCTCAAACTGAACCAACTCGCTTGCGCAATCACACTTATTTCTCTAAATGCTTAAAATAATGGTACAAGTTGTCTCGCGACATTTGTTATACTTCGATTCCCGGAGGTACAGATTGTAATTGCACTGTATTTTGACTGATGTAATATTCCGGATATTGATTCCCGTCAAGCTGAATAAAAATATTAATCTTGGCCAGCACCGGAGAAACTTGGACTGCTATAGCACGTGGCTTCTCAAATAACGACGGCTTAGAGGTGGAAACGTGTTTAATGACATGATAGTGTTAGCATGGCACACACATAATTCGTAGTTCAGAAGAATAACAAATGACAAAATTACTGGAGAATGTAGAGTAGTCATGGAGAGTTGTATTTCCGGTAACGTCATGATCGCGCAAGCGCGAAGGCCCTAAAAGTGCGAGAATAGAGTACTTTTCGGTCCCTCCAACTGCACAGGAAGCTGCTGTTATAAGACACATTTATAATTTAAGTTTAAAACGAGACGAATGAAGCGGGTACAGAAGCAGGAATTGTATCGGTCTCGTGAAGGGCGATTTCATCTGAATAACATAACCTAATTTCTCTAGAAAAACTGTCCTTTTGCACTAAAACTAATTTCCAACAACATTTTTCTGCAGGACAAAAGAACCTTTTTCTTTCCCAAACTGACAGCTCAAAAAGGATAGCATGGCGGAATCCCCGCACTGCCTAACCGAGATTACGTGCGACTAGGCCGTTAACACTTCTCGCGTGACGTCACGCGGGGTGGGCCGATTAGCTCTATGTCTACAACCGCTGGAGTTAGCGAATGTCACAAACATGTACCATTGATACCAACGTGTTTTTACGGCGAAGCTGTACATGACTCACAGGTCGGATTTCTGGAACTTTTCATGTCATCGTCCTCACGAAAAAAAAGACCTTCAGCGATTGAAGCGAAAGTGCATGTCACGCATAAACATACAGCACAGCATTCGTTTCAATAAAGAAAAAGCACAAAACAAGCATTCTAATGACATAATTGATGATAAGGCGCTCCTGATAACAATGTGAAGCACGTAGCGCTAACCGCATACGTTTCACAGTAAAGATTACTGTTGCGCAAGCTGCCGCGGCGACTGCAGCTTGCGACGTGGAGAGTGACGTTGCTAGCCTTTCATATATAAAAAGTTTTGGTACAGTGCATCTGCTTTCGTTGCAGGTGATACCACAGCTTCGCTGTCCAGCCACCTTCTCAACGTGGATTGGAGCCCCAACTTTTTGTTACAATATGTGTCTTTAGTTAGCTAAAGGACCAGCTATAAACATCAGTGGAGCTGAGATAGACATTTATTATGTAAGAATATTTTCTTCACGGCTTACAATAGCGTGACGAAATACAAGAGAAATGCTTGCTTAGAATGACGTCTCAAGCAATACAAAAAAGTGCTTAAAACTAAAAAAAAGAAAAAATCTCAGAGTGGTGTTAATGTTTCTGGCAGGGATACGTGTTTCATGTGAACTTATCCCCGCGAAATTTCAATATTTGGGGCTATAATACAGAATAACGCACAATGCACCGACAATTAGGTAGGTACATTTAACGCACGTTACTTAATGAAAGCATTACCAACCTAGTATTTATAGACGACAGTAATGCTTTTTTTTGCTCTTTTAATAAAAGAAAATGCAATTCGTGCATAATCAAAGGCTCTTGAAATTACGCACGGTTTTAAACCGGAGACGAGCGGACGACAGGAGGACAAACTCACACGTTTTGCCTATAAAATTAATGCACTATTCCTGGGGTCGTCTCTCCTATTATTTTGCTATAATAAGCGTCGAGCAGTGTGTTATTAATCTGTCCAGAAAGTCGCTTGAGAAAATGGCTATTTTGGACCCAAACATATGTTTCAACGTGAGAAAGCTGGCGTGCGCACAAAATTGGAAGGTGTTCCGGTGACTCCACTGAGAAACCGGCGCATTTTTACGCCCTGTAAGAAAAACCGGCTTCAATATTTTTTTTTATTTATTCAATACTGCCACCTGTCTTCTGGCAGCCAGGGCAGGAGTGGTTATATTCAGGTTCTTTTTTTAATACATGTGACATCTCTTGACATGAACAAAGGCATCTGAAAGAGAAATCAACAAGGCATATAGTACATACAATTGACAGTATGGGTAGAAAAGAAAACTACTACACTCAGGAGTCAAGATAACAACTATAAGATTAAACAAAGTTTTTAGCAGGTGACATAAACATAAACATAAGGTTATTTTAGAGCGGCGCGTTTGTTTGTGACAAAAGCGTATTAAAAGTGTGCCAGACAGCATTCACACCAAGCTTTAGCAAAAAAACAAACAATAAAAACAACACCTATATTCATTTTTTATAAGGTTAAGTGCTGACGAAATAGACAACTTTGTCTAAGTATAACGTCGTTGTGAATTTACTTCATATATTATGCTTGGACGAAACTGAACATGGATGCCGATGCAGACCTGACAACGAATGGAGGCACAAGCCGCTCGTTTGAAGGCATCATCAATACCTTCATCTCTGAAGCTACTATTACACAAGGTTCAAACTCGCTAAAATCTCGAACATGCCGTTTCAGTTTGGTATTCTAGCCATGAAAAGGTAACACACTGTCTAAAAGATCGTAAGAAAATAATTCTGTTCGTTTCATACTGAATAACTATCACAGAAATATGCGGTGAAATCTAACCTTGACCTGCCATTACTAGCATGCGTAGTATAGCTCTACGGCTCGGCCTCTTTCGCAAGTTATTTCATAACTTTTATTTGCGCGACAAATTTATTTTGATCTCCCCCCCCCCCTCCTTCCCCCCTTTCCTTTTTCCCGTAGCCTACGACTTAAACGGGCCTACGTCTTCAGCAACAATTTGCTTGTTGGCCGGAGCAACTGTCTAAGCTTCAGTATATGCTAGTGCAAGTATAACCTTGTGCGCATGCACTACACAACACACTCAACAAAAACGCCTGAAAATAAGTCTCTAACGGCGGTATGCACGACCATTCAATGTGACGAAAATCATGGGCCCATGACAGTTGGCGGCATCAACGTATTGTCTTTAAGACTTCGTGATTAAGTTTGCCTGCGCACGTGTGTGGGATTGTGCATGTGTATGTGTACGCATGTTCAGACACACATACGTGTTTGTGCGCGTGCGTGTGTGCGTGTGTGTGTATTTTATTCTAAATTTCCGCAGTCCCTTTTACCCTTCTCTACGGAGTTACCGGCAGAGAAGGAACACCGGCGTATCTTTTTATTTTTAAATGAAATATCCATAAATCTACCGCTTGTTTCACGTTAAACACCGAACGGTAGTAGTCGTATTACGCTGGTAAAACTCCTCAGCTAAGGCGCGAAGTGAACCAGAGTCTCCATATAAGGGCAGACTGACCTAACCGCTGTCTAAATATCACCCATCTAGTTGGCTTTCCTTTTGCCTGACGCATCTTGCCGCGAACATCAACGTCGCAATTTAACATCCCGACAATCACGCGAAAGCAAGCTACTAAGCAGGTGCATTTTTTCCAGGTACATTTTCAGGCACACGCCATTCATTGGAGCCGTTTTCTTTCTCAGAAACAAGCGGGTGACTTTTACGCGGCCTCTTGGTGTCCTTCACAGATGACTCCAAGTGAAATCCCATTCCGGCACGAGTGTTTGTTGTATACGCGTGGCAGCGTCCACCATGATTGAAACGAGAAACAACACTTTGGAGCCTTCAACACGTCACAACATAGAGTGACAGGCACACCTCTTTGAATAGACGACGTGGAGTCCTCACTTCCTTCACACTCTGAAGACATTTTCTGTGCGTCAACGTTTCCGGAGTATATAGGGGAGGGCTAATAAGCATGCAGACTTCTACCCGTTACTCGAAGAAAGCAATTAATTAGAATTACAATTACTTGACTTAAAATGCAACCGATTACTGTTACATATTACTTGCCGTAAAAAGTAATCGATTAATTACTTCGTTACTTTACTCCATTCTTTATGCGTTACTCCAAACAAATTCACAAAAGACATTCAATGTTTACTGCATGTTTTCGGGACGGGATTCATTGCCTCATCTAAAAGAAAACGCGGATCAAATGCAATGAATATAATTTGTCAGACATGTTTAGGTTAAAAACGTTAAGAGGTCGGATCTATAAAATAATAAATGACTTAAACCAGTGTTTGAGATAAATGTGTCCTGCGCTGATCGACCAAGACATATTTCCATCATGCGAACATACGACGAATACGTTTGGGCACTACCCTTAGGCCTGGTTCACACTGTACGAATCGGCGGGCGAATCGTGCAAGAATTCGTATGCCGCCGGGCGGTAGCTCCCACAATGTATTGCCGCGGCCGATTCCGGGTGGGCGGCAGGCGGATTGAGCTGTAGGCCTCGTGAGCCAGGCCCCTAGATACGTGCCTGGTGGAGGCCATGTCACACCACTCGAAATAATCCTAGCTCAGCATCGGCGAACAGCAAAACACTGCTTCCACATGCTCGCGCTGGCTGCTTCATGTTGCTAAAGGGCTATTGTTTTGCTAATTTAAAGGGTATAGTAGTGAGAATGAAATGCCTTATTTGCTTTTTGAATACGTTTCGAATACTGCTGCTTGATGAAGGTTTCTGTCCAACCGAATGACTTCTTTTTTTTTTGTTCACCGAATTGAAATATTATTGACGAAAGTCACAGCTGATTTGGGTATGCAGTTAACAAGTATCATATTCAGTAATCAGCACACGTCAACGTCTCTCCCATGTTTACAGCCGTTCTCTCCTGTCTCAACTCGAGTGTCCATGTCAACCACTGCTTATTCACTGCATCAAGTCTCTTCCAATCAATAAAAGTTTACCCCTCCTCCTCCTTTCCCCAAAATTTCGGTCTAGCTTCCCGCATTCGTAGTCCCTCTAACGAGAACCCCCACCGGCCCCAACTGGAACTTCCTCCAATATCCACATTTCTAAGAATGCTGCTTGGAAATCTCTAAGCCGCTTCGGCAGCGCTCCCTTGCCATGCTCATTGCCTGCCGTAGAAAGTGACGAGGGTTTTGGCCGATCTCCGTTTAAACTTACAGCAGACGTTTCGAATACAATTTTGCTGTTACAATAAGCTGCCGGTGTCACATCGCCGATGCATCTTCTGCTTACACGAACCCGTAGTGGGAAGTCACGTGGCACAAAAGCGCATTGCTGGATCTTACGTTTTTCGGTCCATTCCACTTGCCAGAATAGGAATTGGAATAAGTGCACACGAAGATACCCAGGGGCGTAAAGATTATCCTGGCCATCATCCTCTCAAGTCGGAAGAAGAGGCGAAAGTCTTCCATGGACAGAGAGAAACGCCAGAAATGCTGTGGTTCGAGCTGTCGCTAAACTCGCCCGGATTAGTGCCCGAGTCCCCTCCGCGAGCTCGCTGGAGCTTGCTAAAGCAAGTGCCCAGCTGCGTGCCAACAAAACCGGTTTATACCCCGTTTTGTTGGAACCGACGTAGCTGCTGCCATAGAAACCCGTATGTTACAAGCTGTTGCAGTCGCACTCAGTCGGACTCGACGCAAGTGTGTGGAAAGTGAACGGAGTTGGAAGAGAGAGTGAGAAGATGTCGAGCTATTGCCCCCCCCCCCCCTACTTTTACAACTGGCACATGCCGAGGTACGAGCAGGAGGAACTACAAGGACCGAAGTTTCATGTGCCGAGTGGCAAGCAGTTACCGGATGCCAGACTTGTACGTAGTTCAACTACTCTACTCAAGTTACTGTAGTTTAACTACTTTTCTGAGTAGTTTAGTAACTTTCAATTACATTTTTATTTCGGTAATTAGTAGTTTACTTTAATTACTTTTCCGAGTAACTTCTACTCAAATTACAAATTACTTTTGAATTTTAGTGGTAGGTTTGCTGGTCAACAAACATTCCTGCACAAAAATAGATAAGATGTTGGAAGATCAGCTGATATTTGCAAAGAGGGGGAAGCATGTGGCGTAGGCAGGAGGAGGGGGGAGTAGTTTGGAGGGTCCAAAACCCTCTAAAAGTTTCACGAGCCCCCCACTGCAACAACCCTGCTACGAGGCGCGGGGAGCGGACAGACACGTCGCAAGTGAGGCCCAGTAAATGCGGGATTAGCGCCGAAGACTGGCATTTCTTTTGTGTCCCGAAGCTCAAGGAGACTTGACGTATTTAAAGAAAGGGTTTGTCCCCGCTTCTCCCCAACGTAGGAACTCTCGCCCACTACAGGAGGTGTACACACTGCAGCCTCACTCAAAGGAGTCAACAAAATGCAGCACCCGCTCTGAAGCCCATCTGGTGCTCCCGTAGTTTGTGCTGTACTTGAAGGATCGCGTGCTAAAGGGCAACGCAAAGGTGACCTCTTTGCGTTGCCTTTCCTCCCAAAACTCAGAATATGCAGGTCTTCCAAGATTCGAAGATCGTTCGAGAAGCTTAATAAATCCCCCAACGTTTTTGCAAAAAAAAAAACAAAGAAGCTGAATTGGGAAGTACTTTAAGAACATGGTACTTAAAGTACTATTTCAAGTAGGATTAGAAAACTTGTACTTTACTTGAAGTACATTCTCTGAGCATGTACTTGTACTTTACTAAAGTATTTTTTTCTGGTAATTTCTGAAGAAAGTAAAATTCCCGACTTCAAAGTACATTCCCCAAATTTGGAAACAAAAAATGGCGTATCGTCATGTGAAAACGCGCTATCGTCTTTCGAGACGTCATCTGGTCATTTCTCTGAGTGAAGTAATGGCGGCTATAAGACCGATACAAATAAGTGCCTTATAAGTGTATTGTGTTAAATAGTTCGTCAGCGAGAGTAAAACAACTACTCTGTGGCGACTTGACTTTATCCAATATTTGCCGCCATTTCCGAAAAACAACTGATGCTCCTCCGATTACCCCTGGAGCAATGCATACCAGTTAAAATAAAGTAAAGAAAACTAGGGCATGAAAGGGCATCATGAAAGATTGTGTTAAAAAGTATTTGTACTTTACTTTAAAAGTATGTTGTATTTATAGTACTTTACTTCAAGTACATTGCACCCGGTGTACTTACTATACTTGAAGTACATAACCTCTAATTGACTTTGTACTTTACTTCAAGTACTTTTTAGATGTACTTTACGCAACACTGTAAACAAGCAAACACTGTCTGCAAAATCAAGCTCAGGCAGTGCTAAACCTCAAAGTAGAAATGATACATCCGCAGTACATCATTGACCAGAAAACAAAAAGTACAAAACAATTAATCACACAGAAGCAGAACCAGCTATTAAAGCATTTATGTGAAAACACAAGCCGCTTTATATTTGGCTAGCAGAATTTCGCTAACGGATCAAAACATTTATGTACACATCGCGACACAGCGCGAACACGACATCGGCGCATTTTCGCAATTTACTTCTAAATAGTATTAGCGAGCACGAAGTTTTATCGCTTACATTATAGAACTAAATGAGTTCTTTCCGTAGCAATAATCACTTGGATGACATTCCTTGGTTCCAAAAAGAAAAACTGGAAAAACCGGCGATCGCTTGTTCGCGCTAACAGTGTCGCGCTCTCTACTTTCTTGTTAATATAAAAATATAAAAGTAACTTCAAAAGTTATTCGCTACTCTGATGCGGGTAGTTAGTAATTTACTCAATTACTTTCCATTTCAGTCATCTCTACTCTACCCAAATTACTTTTGAGGCCAACACTCGGTAACTTAATTTTTTTTTTCAGTAACTTGTATATGTCTGCCGGATGCCCCGGTACTCACTGTCAGGTATCGGAGTATCAAATGCCACTCTGTGAATTGGTTTTCCGCTGGTTTTCGTTTCATGGCGAACACGCGCATATTTGATGTTCGATTAGTCTCCCAATGAAGTGAAGGCTGTAATCAAAACCTCCTTTGTCAGCACGCGCCTCAGCTGCACAAGCTGCATTGTCCGAAGCTATTTATCCAGTCGCTCACACTTGTTGTCAGTAGCAAAACCTTTGAATATATCTCTTATTTATTGTGTTGTGTTCTCTTTGAGCACTCGTGCGTTAATGTGTTCGCTTAGCCAATGAAAGTACGACAGCTTATCTTTTGAAGACTTTTTTTTTTTTTGCTAAGTGAAGATTACCGTGAGAATGTGAGGTTAAGCTTTTCCGTAAGGTTTTGTTCGTACGCACTTGTTTTGTCTCTCTTTACGTCGAACCCCACCACAAAAAGAAAAAAACAAACGAAAAAAGATTTTTAGCTACGCCACTGCCGTAGGGGGTGGGTAGGGAAATCACTGCTCAGGCGTGAACAGGGGCCAGGCCCCACGCTGGTATTTGTGTGTTTGCGGGTTGGGCGCGCTTAGGCGGAAACATCAATGAACAATCAACAACAAAAGCAACAAGCAAACAGGGGAGGGAGTGGTTATCATTCGAGCTAGTTCTCGTTTCGACCTTCTCAAAGTAAAAAGAACCATTCTCAAACCTTTCTTCTCGGTCGGGCCCGCCGCATTTGGTTGATTTGGTCCGTTCTCGTTACATCCTTGGCGCTTCCTCCTCCAAGAAAATAAAATAAAATGAGGGCGCTTCGAGGTAACGGTGTCACGGCTTGGTCACCGCATAAACCCGAAGAACCTTCTCTGAGTCCGTCCCTCCCTCCTCACAACTGGCCCACACGCACGCGCTCAGATACATACACGCACACGCCTTTGGTCCCCCGGTTTGGTTAACGGTTCCTGGCATACGTCCGTTCTGTTCTTGAAACATGCACCGAAGTTCATGGTCCGCTCATTGGGCTGTCCGGAACTGGTCGCAGGCGCTGGGCACTAAAACACCAAACTGTGTCTTAGCGTCAAAGCACGGCTTCTGTGTCTTCCTTCTCCCGAGCCGCGGGAGGGTGCACTTGGAGTCCCCCCCCTCCCCCCCACGCACACACACACAAACGCTTTATTATTGCGAAAGCATTAACTGTCCCATGGAGCGAACCGACGTCGTCACCTTTGAAGCCACGCCAAACGGCACCTAAACTCCCCTGTCCCAATGGAGCAAAAGTGAAGTCTGCGATCTGATGGATAGGCTCCCATTGGCTGGCGCGCGTCACCAAGGTACGAGGCTCCCATTGGCTCTCGCGCGGCGTAGTTCACAAAACGCCACCAGAGAAGCCCTCTCCATGGCGGCGCAACGCACGCAGCGGCCCGGCCGCCGGAAAGAGGTGCGGGCCTGGCCGCACAGCCCGCTCGGGCAAACTCCGGAGAGGCTGCACGGCCGAGCTCAGCGCGGCGCGGCTACTTCACGAGAGCGCGCGCTCTGCCGTCGGCCGCTACCTTGGCAGTAGCCAAACGTGGCCGTCCAGGCCAGTAGGCCGCAGACGAACTAAGGGAGCGGAAGAACGACATTCATGCTTTCGCATTCACAACTCATAAGAAGTGCTTAGGTGTCCTCGGACTTTTGTGCTGGGAACACTGCGCTGTCGCGTTTTCTGATAATTCATTTTCTCTCCCTGGCTAGCACACCCTTCGCTGCGAACCAGCATGTTGATTGACCGAGTTAGGAGCCCAGATATGAATTGCAGCGCCCTTTTTCCACCATGTCTTTCTCTTTCGCCGGATGGTAGAAATGTAAAAATCAATTACGAGTAATTCGTTACTCAGAAACGAATGGAATTACTTTAAAAATTATCTTTTCAGAAAAAGGAATAATTTAATCACTAGATTACAAAAAATGTAAAGAATTACAGGTAAGCCAGCCACTTGCAACGGAGAACTTCCATGCCTAGGCCCGTAGCTTTTGAATTCTATTAGTGTCGCTAGCGAAAAAAAATATTACAGTAGTTTTGGTTTGCGTTTCACCACTATCCCTCGCGCTGATACAAACTTTAAACAAGCAAAAAAATAAAACGACAAAAACAAACAAAATGAGTATTAAAAGAAATCATTTAATCGTTCTGATATGACGCTGAAGGTGCAAGTTAGCCGATTCTTTCGATGATTTATCCTTTCGAGCTGATCGCAGCAGTTATCTACAAACCGTCCATTTGTAATGCAATCGACTCAATCAAATTGCAAAAGATAACAGGCTCACTCATGCACGCATTGCGAGCAGGACGTTAGCTAGCTTCAACAATGGGCGTCTGACGCAGTTCAGAGAGAAAGAATAAAAACACTGAAATGGACCAGGGACAGACACTCACAGCGACAGAGTTATCATAGAAAATGTCTCCTCTAATTTTCTTCTTCCCTTTCAGGAAGTTAAATTCAGCTATATTTTTTTTATTTTTTTCTAGTGTCTTTTTCTACTATTTTCGTCTCTACTTTAATTTCTCTGTGACCAGAGTGGTTTTCGCAGTGTGATGGTATCATATAAATGTCGTTGCTGGTTGAAAGAACCCT
>JAZHYW010032404.1:0-66798 GCA_037355805.1 Ixodes ricinus | reverse complement strand
AAGTGTCTGTACCTCGTCCATTTCAGTGTTTTTATTAGTTCTGTGTGAACTGTAGACTATCCAAAGCGCTTTGCTACGTGCGGCGTCTGATGTGTTCGCTGTATATGTGAGAAGTTTAACCGGTACAGTGCGACTCCTGAGGCCTTTGATGAGCACCACGTAGTATAGTGATACACTACCGCACGCCGGTATGTGATGCTTCATCCGTCCAGTCTTCTTTTCCCCGAGCTGACATAATGGCAGGTATGCTAATAGGTGTCATTGTTCAGAAAGATATCCGATTAATTCGACGACATGACCACACGCGACAAATTCACGGTATCGGCATGGAAAATAAAGTGCAGAATATATACTTGGGAGCTACAAAGGTGAATTAGACCGTCCAGTTCTGTCTTGTCCGCTTACGTTCCTTCATAATCAGGCTGGCATTCAGCCTAGTTATCTGTTGGTGCGTCGGTTTTTCTTATACCATGTTCGGAAGAACGAAAGGGGTTTTAGTGGTTCGCGAGGTTTAAACGTTCACGAGTAACCTCTACTTGAGAAACCCAAAAGCTGCAAATGTCTAAACCGTGTTTTTTTTTTTTACTTTTTAATTCTGGTGCAGCAGATTACATGTATTATTTAATATTAAGTTGTAAACATGGCTAGATTATTCTGGTAAGCCCGGAATGAACAGAATATGTCGCGTTTGCATTATACATCCGTTAAGATTTGTTACGCTTGGTTACGGAGAGCTTTGGGTTTTCGGATGGGTTGCACGCACGACACACTCATGTGCTACCCTGATATACCAGGATGATCTATACAAGTCTAAAATTATTCAGGACTGGAGCCAGTGCGCTCCCGCCGACGGTCGCCTGCTAGAGCAGGCTCCGTGTCGTATTTAGTCTAGCGTTGGCCTCGTCCTCGTGGCGCCAAGCAGAGACGTCCGGTGGCAGATCGCAAGGTCCGGGGTTCGATACTCGATTCGCACTGGGTAAATCTTGCTAATTACGGTTAGTTATACTTAATCATAGAGGTTGGGCCCTTAATAATAATCAAAATAATGATATTAGGTAGTTTATTTCTCATCAGAACGAGGAGAAATAAGCTGAGAGGTACAGCTTGACAAGCCTCCGGCCCTTTACAATGGCAAAACAGACCGCAGCAAGAGAAACAAAAATGAAATCAAAACAGGGAAAAACAGTCAATCATGAACACATTCTTTAATTGTACAAACTTTGCAGTTGTTTAGCTACGGTTCAAATCACGATTTCCACCGTAGCCTATTCATCGGTTAACCTACCGATTAATATATTTAATACTTTAACCGCGATTAATTCTTTTTAACCAATGAGGCGGTCATATCTTTATTAACAAAAAAAAGTAAAAATGCAACACTTTCACCATTTAGACGTGGACGAGTACACCTGTATGAATAAATTTTTGGTGAAACTTTGTCCTAAAGTAACCTGTACGGGCGAGATTTGTAACTCCAAACAAGTAGAGGAGGTTATACGTGTCCCGCACACTTCAACGTCGTCCGAGTGTCCGTTTAGCGCCGCAGAAACGTGTGAAAAGGGAAGTGTCGCCTGTTGCCTGGAAGAATATAAATGAACCTCTTTTCTTCCGCAGTCTGAAGCTATATACCTTGTGGAGTGTGGGTGCCTTTTGACTTGTTCTCAACATAAAGATTGATTTAAAATTCAAAAATTGTACATTGCGCAGTTTATCACATATTCAAGCAAAGACAAACAATGTAATTTCGACTTTAAAAAAATTAGTCATGGGACTGAAGGGAACCAATTAATCAATCAATTAAAGGTTAGCGGTTAATTGGGTTAAAAATTTAATTGTCGCCCAGCCCTATTAATTGTCAATAAGTATGCCTTTTAGATTGTTTCTTTGTTTTTATGCGTTACCTGCTCAGGCCTATGTGTGCTTTATGTTGTCTTGTGCTTGCGTGTAACGGTTTTTCGTTACGCTCGAGCGCCACGCTTTTCGCGTCTAATCCAGCCCTTAAACATAATCTAGGCAAAACATTCGACACCACCAGCATCGTTTGTATAAAGAGGAAATAAAAAAAAAGTTAACATTTACGCAACCCGTAAGGTGAAACACAGCGACAGCTGAGGTGGGACGTCAGAGCCGCTAAGGTGTCGTTTCGGAGCAGATGGACTGAATGAACGGTAAAGGTACGAGCGCGCACCGTGGAGTCCGCGTAGCCTTCTCGTATTAAGCCGAGTAACACACCGGACGAAAATTCCCTAGCATTTTGGAACCATCGAAGGTGTATTAGTAGAGAGCATTTCAGCTGTCTGCGTAAGAAAGGAGCGTGTTTTCGTACGTCACTTCGTACAAATTGTCACCCGGGCTAAACAAAAAGCGCCGAATAAACAGGGACAAGGAAGTAGGCAAGACGAAGTGCACTCTTAAATTAAGGTTTATTGAAACAAACGCGCACTATTAATACCATCTTTCTGGGAATTCGTTTGGAAAATAAAGCTCTGTATCTGTTATGTGCCTTGACTGGGTACTTGGGCACTTGCTTTCCCCTTGCTTTCTGATAAAGAATGCATCGGAAAATTCGAAAGCAGTTTTGTCTGCGTATCTCCCGAGGATTGTTGTTTGTGCTAATTCTGGGTCACATGGGCACCTATCGCAGTGCACTGCCAGATTGCCCACCGGGGACTGTTTTACTGACCATGCATGTTATCTTGCTACCATGAATGACCATGCGTGACCATGCATGTTATCTTGCTTGCATGTTATCTTGTTCTCAGCGGCCCGTGGAATGTTTTGGCGTTATGCCGAAAATGACCGCGTCGATATGGAGCGCGGTCGACAGGCGCGAAACCGCGAAGTGTCCCAATAACAGCTATCACTGTAAAAGAAAAACAGCCTCTAAACAGGCTCCCGGTTAGCCGTATATTACGGCTAACTTGGTGTCTTTAACACGCATCATTCCCCCCCCCCTTTTCCCTTAACAAGTCTAAATGCTAGACTCACACACACACAGACATGTACAAAACATGTTCTCACAATATTAAAACCATTGCTTCCTTGTCCATAAATAACTTATTCGTCTTTTCTCTCTCCCATCCTCTCTGTCGTTTTTCACCCTACTGAGCCGGTGCGGTCAGTCCCCTGAGATACCGACCCTGTGGCATTTATCCGACGTGTCCGGCAGGCACGCTGCAGCAGAAGATCGCCGGCTCGCCGCCTTGCTTTGCCATGCATCGGAGCCGTCCATCATTCAAGACGCATGCACACATTCTCCGGCCAGAACACACCGCCATCGGACATCGTATACCCGCGGCTTTTGTTCAACCCCCCGGAGACAAGCGCAGCGTCAGTCCGCCGCGACAGAACAATGCAGTCAGGGGAGCACTCACCAACACACGCCAAGTGCACGCCTGTTGGCGACGAAACGAACAGGCGGCGGCCATGCAAGCGAGAGCAGCGCTTAACGGGCCGACCGAACCAAGAATCGCAAACGACGACAACAAAGCAAAAAAAAAAATGGCGCCAACAAACAAACGATGTGGTGGTGGCAGGGCGTCCAGCGGCTGACCGCACAGTGGCATCCATGGGAAGAAATGCTATATTAGGATGGACCGCAGCCGAAGCTACGAATCATCCCAGCTATACTCTGTTTTACCTTACGATGGACAGTGGTGGACGCTGAATGGATCAAGTGATTACGCGTTCCGCGCTTCCCTACGCGTCTCCCCAAGGTCACGTGACACTCACGCGGCTTTGGATTGGCCCTGATGGTTCGTAGGGTCCCCTGCGGTTCGTCGTCAGGCAAAACGGAGCGCACGGTCCTTCGCGGCTTTTTTTTTTTTTTTGCGCAAGATGCGAGAGGCATCCTGCGGCCTTATTCATATGCGCTATTGCACGTGGGGTTGATTGATTACACATATTCTCGGCGTTCCGACTTTGGGGACACTATACGTATTGCGGAGTTGCAGGCGGCTCGTTTTCTCTTTCTCTCTCTCTCTCTCTCTCTCTGAATCGGCACCGCTGGACTCGTTGGCGTGTCTTGCGTCTGTTTTATTCGAGTAGCGCGCCATTGTCAAAGATGCCGCCCGCTGAAGACTGAAGACACACTGTTTTGTATTGGCTATATAGGAAAGGTTCGGATCGAAGTGCCGCCAACGTTGTTAGCTCGTCCTTTTGTTGTCCCTCTTTTTTGCGTCGACTCCGTGACATTTCGATTCTTTTTTTCTTTTGTGTTTGTTTTATAAATGTTTGTGTGTGGATGTTTACTGTCGCTGTCCAGACGTCAAACAAGCTTTGCGTCGCAAGTGCATGCCGCTCTTTCGGGAGGCGCCGCGATGACGAAATTTTTTTCCCCCGTCGAGTTTGTTTCAAGAACTCTGACGTTCGGAGAGTGTGAATATATTGTGAGCCCTCACGTGCTCGGGGGAGGGTGGTATTAAAAGGGAAATGTATATGCTATCGCACGGCGCAATGGAAGGCACTCGCTTGCGTGTTGTTGCAACCCGCACGCATGTTGTTCGACAGAACTTTCCGTGATATATATCACTTTTTTTTGTGTCTTTTATGATCTTATACACAAAATAAACCCAGTCACGGCCCTTCAATTTTTTATCGAACGTTGTACACCTTGTCGCTACCGTTTTTTTTTTGTTGAGAAATTAAGTTTTTAGTTGATTGCTTCGTTTTGAACCGTGACCCATCCTTATTCTCAATCATTATATAGCTTTCCTTCGCAGTAAAATACGTTACTTTAACTAGTAATTCCGACACGGTTCTTTTAAGCTGGGCTACTGTCGCTAGATTATTTCAGATATGGTATACGTCATCTCATTAACCGATTAGAAAGTGCTCGAACAATGTAACTAAGGTTCGTTTACTCGCACTATTTTTCTGCTAGTCTATAGCTCATTAGGAAAGCGCGGCATCAGTCGATCGGAACACCAAAGGACCAGTAACACAGCAAGAATCGGCAATTAACATAATAAGCCACGCCCAGTGTTTGCTTTTGTTTTTTTCTTAAGCTGTCGTCGGTGACTATGCGGAGAGCAAGTCGTCTGCTTTTTGCGCACAAGATGCGGTGACGTCAGAACGACGCCAAGCTCTGGTTGGCTTTGATAGAAAGGATAGGGGGTAGACCTCAGTGCTAGATGCCTTGAGGACTAGCCACTATTTTAAAAAGCAGCTCTTAAGGCCCGTTCACACATTTGCAACCGAGTACGACCGAGAGAGACCAGACCGGTTTTAAGCCTCTTACGACGTCTTAGAACCAGCTCCGCAGCAGCGCATCCGGTCCTAAGACGTCGCAAGAGGCTTAAAACCGGTCTGGTCTCTCGGTCTCACTCGGTTGCAAGAGTGCGAACGGGCCTTTACGCGCCGTTCATACATATGCAACCGAGTAAGATCGAGAGAGACCAGACCGGTTTTTAAAGGGGCCCTCCGGAGCTTTCTGAGATCGTCTGTTTATGTTGTTATATTGCGTAGTATGTGCAAGTTAATATGTATACAAAGTTTTAGATTACAAAACCGCTTATTAAGCAGATGGCAGTAGAAATATATCGGGACTATTTTCTCTTGAAGACAATCCCCCATTCCCTGCCCATCGCTAAAACTTGACCAGTGGAAATGCTGCATCTCGCGGTGAATGCGAACGTTATTATTGCGACACTTTTTAAGCTTGTTGTAAATTAGAGTTTGAGAAAACGTAAACTGATTGTGGTGCGGGAAACATAGTCCGCAATTATCGTTCCAAAACCAGCGAACTATGTTTTCTCCCCGCAAGCTTGTCGGTGTGTCGGCTCGTCTGCTTCCCGGGGCATGTGCAGGCGTGCGTTTGCGGGACACGTGTTCCTTCTTCCCGTGGATCCCGACTCCGAAGCGAGCTCTGCGATCCTTCCACGTCAACGAGTCAAACTTTTCCTTGTCATCTGTGGAATGCGACTGCGTATTGCAGTATCAGCGCGACGGTGCGGTGCGACGAACGGCGACTGCCGAGCACAAAGTCCGGGCTCCTTGTACGACGGTCCACGCGTGTTCGAGATTCCTCCGCGGCTCGGCGGTCGGCCGCGTTGGTGACGCGCAGTGACTGCCGGAATCCTTCGCTTGCTATTGGCTGACGCGTAAAGAGATGCCCCTCCCGTTTTCCGGGGTCATCTCAGAAAGGGGCCGTGCCGGGGACTTCGATGGCAATTTTAATAGGAAAATCCGCCGCGCATGATTGTAAGTTTTATGATTTTTAGGATCCTTAGGGCCCGTAGATTGAGTTATCGCCATACATAGACCGTCGCAGAACTCTCCGGAGGGCCCCTTTAAAGGAAGCTGAAGAGCTTTTAAAAAAAAGTGAGTTAATGGTTGATTCTGACGTGTTTGTGCCTGCTGAGTCCAAATATCGCAACCGTTTGACCCAAAATAATCCTTAAACGCGAAAAAAAGCGAAGAAATCAGAAGCGATCGCCGCAGCGGCACGCCATTGGCTAGTCAGGCGTGACGCGCCACTACGTCATAAAAGGACCATCTCGATTCTCGTTTGCTCCGTCGCTTGCGGAAGTAGCCGGGCGCCGAGTCTTTCGCTCTCGTAAATCGGGTTCGGCTTCTGATTTTTCGAAATCTTTCGGTGGATCCGAAAGAGGAATGTGTCCAGAAGACCCTCGACGTGACAAAGTACGCGTTCCAGCCGTTGGCAAAGCAGAAGAATGACCCCCGCAGTAATAAAGGCAGACACGAGGAACCGCTTGCGCGGACGCGTCATGGCCGGCTTCATGCCTTCGGGAACGTACTGGCTGCTACTTATTGTAACGTAAACGGACGCGACATGGCCAGCTTTATACCTTTGGGAACGTAATGACAGCTACTTATTGTAACGTAAAACGTTGACAGTAAACGGAGTGCTATTGACGGGACGCGTCAAGCCGGATTAGCGTGACCCTCCCCAAAACGGACGCCCGAGGATAAGAATTCTGCACATATCGGCCTTCGTGCTTGCCAGCTGCTGGTCACGTCAGCGTGCAGGCTGCATTGTTTGAAAGGATAGTATAATCGGCTTCGGGCGACGGGAGAGCTTCCCCTGAGATGAGACGGGGGATGAGACAGGGTCGCCGTTCTGCCACCGCCACGTCCTTGCGCACTATGCGAATAACTGCGCAGAAGGTCTATCCTTGTGATAGCGTTACCCTCTGCTGCGTTTTGTTTGTTTGCCACCAACTATTACGTCATTACAGCTTTCGAAAAAGCGGAGATGTGTGCCCGGCAGCTCCTAATTTCATGTCGAATTCGTGAAAGCTTCCTGGGCTAAACATGAGGAAGATACACAGAAAGGGGGGACGGACAACGAAGACCTCCCTCTACATTCGCATACTCCTACCAAGATTTGTTGAGTGCATCACACCACCACCAAGCATTATCATCGTCCGATCGCATTTCTACGGCACAAAGAACCATTGCATATGACACAAACTTTATACAGAAAACACTGCGTAACTTGTAAAAAAAGAACTCAATTTAGAACAGAAGGTCACATGCTTTGTATTTCCAAAAAGCTCTCCTGAAGAGAATATGAACCTATGGAAGGAAAATTTAACAAAATTTATGTTCACGTTTAAAAAATATGTGACCTCAAATAATATCAGAAACTGTAAAAAAAATCGTTTATGCTAAAACAAGTTGCACCGTGAAAGTTGCATTATGAATTGCATGACCACTTATTAGAGCGAGCCCTCCTCTCCCAAATGACTGGGTAGCGGAGTAGATTAAAAGCAAAAGAAAATAATCTTGGTCTACCCAAGATGTTTTTTTTATTTTGTTTTCTAGATTTCCCGGACCGGAGTTGGTACGGAAAATATGGTCACTTCAACAATATAAGAAACCAACACTAAAACACTAATAAAAGGTGGTTAACACAAGAGAGCCAGTGGAAACCCGCTATTTGGCTACATGATCACGGCTTTTCTAGTACACTGCACAATTTTAATAACGCAGTAGCTTTTTCTAGAACAGTCGACCTAAAATTCCTACCTAGTTGCGTTTCCTCTTTGCTTGTGACTTTAATGCGCTGGATTGCCTTCTTACCTTCAAAGATGGTTGGCAGAGCGTCGGGTTCAGGCGAGCCTTCTTCAGACCCAAACCCATACGTACATAGTTTCATAAGCGCAGTCCGAAACACGTTACAAAACAAAAAAACGGTGTACTTGCTCAAACGCACCCATCTCTTTAAGATCTCGGTGTCGGAGTGGAAAAGACGGTAAGCTGGAAGAACAACTGCGACGAGCGCTGTTCGTGAAAGCTGGCGGCTACACATGAGTACGGCATCGTGCAACAGCACGAGTCGGTTGATTCGGTGCCACGAGAATTTTGCAAACACGTGAACAAACAAGAGAACCATCAACACGTCAGGCGATTGAGTCAATAGCATGACCGGTCAACGGATAAAAGCAAGCGCCATGCAGCGGCAGAACGACAACGGCTCGAAAAGTCAGTAGAGCAGCGTACGAGGAAAGCGCGGCCAGCCGCGGCGGGGTCCCCCAGCCGGACCTTTTGTGACATCGGCTGACGGGATTCCTCCTCTCTCCCCTTTCTCTCTGCTTCGGAGAGGCGTGGCTTCGGCGCTTCTTTGAAGGCGCTTTTCCGGTTGATCCGCGCAGAAAATGATCAAACTAATTTGATATTCGTGATGGGTGAGGTCTAATTAACCAGGATCGGCTATTTTTTCTCATATTTAAAACCGCTTCAGCTTCCTTTAAACCTCTTGCGACGTCTTAGGACCAGCTCCGCTGTAGCGCATCCGGTCCTAAGACGTCGTAAGAGGCTTAAAAACCGGTCTGGTCTCTCTCGGTCTTACTCGGTTGCATATGTGTGAACGGCGCTTTAGGCGCCCGTTCCCGGCTTGAGCAGCGTCGCAATCGCCGTCGGCGGAACCGCACGCGTTGTATTATGGGTAAATTTCCCCGCTCAATTTAGTGGAAAATTTACCGCTAAATATACAGGAAAAATTTTTCCATTAAAGTTAGCGGAAAATATCCGCCTCTAAATTTAGCGGGAAATTTAGTGAACATTTTTCGCTAAATGGGAGGGGAGCAGAAGAGGAGGATGGGAGGGGGAGGAGGGGCATACCCTCCCCTCCGTACCTTCCCCTCCTCCTCCTCAAGAGCTGCGCTCTAATTCGGCATTACAAAGAATTGTAAACGTCTTTCTTTTTTTTTTTTCAATCGGCCAATCAGAGCTCGGCGTTCTGACATCATCGCCAACCCTGTGCAAGAAGTAGACAAACTTGCCCTCCGCATAGCAACGTGACGTCACTTCGAAATTGTGAGGGCCTCCAAACACTTGCCTAACATTGTAAGCTCTCTCAACTTCTCTCTCTTCTTCTTTTTTTTTTCTTTCTTCTTTTTTGTTTCGGGATTTGCAGAAAGTTTATAAGAAAAGTGAGCCATATTTTTTGGCCAGGGTAAGTAAACTATGCATCGCAGAAAGCTCAAACTCCGTGAGAATCTGATGTTATTGGGGATAGAACGCGAGATTTTGAGAACATGACGTTACCTGGATCAAAATATAATTGAGGAAAAACGAAATTTCTTAGTGAGCCAACGTTCACCTAAGCCCAATGTCGTCGAAACAAAAAAGGACAATAGGGGCGCTCCTGCAGCATCTATTTCAGGAAAACAAACTTGTCAGCAAGAAAAAAAAAATAATCTCTTTTTTTGCTGCCAAATTTTTTTTTCGGTGATATTAATCCCACAAGTGTTCACAAAATAATGTGTGTTTTTTTGTGTTTTTTTTGGCTTAGGTGGACGTCGGCTCAAAAAGGAATCTCGTTTTTTTCAGTTATTTTGTGATCCAGGCAACCTCATGTTCTCAGTCAGAATAATTTACGCTTTTTTTTAAAGTGGAACGTTTTTTGGTTAGGTGTTCGGCATTTTGTGAAGCCCAAAAGTGAAGCCTGGATAAAAGCGTGGCCGCGAAGCTCAACACTGATTGGTTGACGAATGGAAGAGGATGAATGAGGTGCTTAACGCTGTTTGGTCAATGGGGAGGTCATGCGATCAAGGGTGGAGTCAGGAGGAGAGGTAGGAGAGGTAGGCGAGGTGAGAGAGGAGGTGGGTTAGAAAGTTTTGGGAGATTCCCAGGTTTATCATTCAAGTGTACACATGCCACGCGTTAAATTATCTGATGAAGAGCGCCGTGAACGTAGGCGTCTGACTGAACAGGCAAGACATGCTGCTAAACGATGATATAAACGTTTGTGATGCCAGAAGGTTTCACGTATGAAACACAGCTGCTTAGCAATTTGCCATACACTTTTTCAAAATTCCTAGCGTCATTAAGCAAGATCCTAACAGAACCTAACATCTATAAATTTTACAAACTTCTCTAGGTCTTCTGAAACTAGATTTGTACTTCGATTAGGAAATAAATAAAAATTCGTAAACCTGTTTTGTTTCTTCCTAATTGTACGTATACTCGGCATCCCGTGAATTTGGCTTTATATTTAACAACCTTATCAGCTGTGTACTCCTACCTTTAATGTCTGTTTAATTATAATGATATACTTAAAGTTTGTGACATGGTGTGTCCCGATGAGGCTTAACTGTATTTTTTTTTAAATTCCTTGAATAGCCCAAAAGTTTATCCTCGTGGTAAATACATAAAAATGAAAGCAGTCGTTTCTAAAATTTAATATCGTGCCCGAAATCGAAATGTAACATGAACTTTGGTATAGCTATGACAGCAGATGAAAATTATACGTATATGTGGGAGTTATACAGGGTGCGGTTGTATGGACTCACCCATTTGGCACGCCGTGCAAAAGTTTTATTGCACGCGTACATACACTGAAATTGGGAACCCCTTTAAAAAGATTTATGTCTATTTTTTTTTTTCAGAGCTCAAGTCGGGATTGGTAAAAACTAAAAGTAGAGCAAAAACGGCGGCCGTGAATTTCCTATGCCCTATACGGAATGTTGGTCGTCTGCAGACTGGTTTGTCAGCTTGCTCCAAGGTGGTCATTGTTCATATATGTCATTAAAAGTATGAATTATCGCGATTATCTTTCGCATCGCCAGCACCTGCCATTGGTTTGTAGCGTCTTTGCGTTGAGCAAGCCACTCGGGAGCGAGCTCGTAAACCAGTGTGCAGTCGACAATCAGGCCGGTATTGGACGTAGGAAATACACGGCCTCCGATTTCACTCTATTTTTAATATTTCACTACTTCAGAACAGAGCTCTAAAAAAAAAGATAGACATAAAACTTTTGGCGAAAATACGTTCGCGTTTCGTTTGAAATTAGAATTTTTCAATGCGTGCCAAATATGTTAGTCTTACGGCCGCACCCTGTACGCTGAATCAGATGTCCACATTGTTCAGATTGTTATCTGGACGTCGCAATTCACTGGGCTCTTTATGGGGTACGTCGGCAAGGCTGGTCTGCTGTTCGCCATTAATTTCAAATATTCGACGGCTTTTCCTACAGAAATAAAAAGAAACTAAAAACTGAAAGAGAATATTTCATTTTTTTTTACCCTCGGTTCCATAAATACGCAATTTCCCCCTCAGAAAAAAAAAGTTTTAGTTTTGGGTTTTTCTAAAACAAATAGTTGAACCGGAATCGACACAACCAGGCGCGCAAAGTCCGCGGAGTCGAGAACGAATAACCGCGTCGACCACAATCACCGGCCCCGGGTGCTGTCGTTGAAGAGCTTCGTTTTCGGCCGCCAGCCACCGCGTCAAAGATCAATCCTCCCCGCGGGTGGTAGTACGTACGTACGGGGGCCACCCGTCGATGATGACCGGCACGACCGGCGATTAGCCGCGCCAAACGCGCCGGAACATTCGTTCGCGAGGAGGGGCGGAGATCGCCGGGGCTTCCGATGCGCTGCTAACGACGTCTTCTCCATAAAGAGCGTGTCCATAAGCGCTCAGTCGAAGGTTAGTCGTTTCCCGTTTCGCGACCGCGAACCCCTCCCCCTTCTTCCCCCGCCAGCGCTGCCACCCGAGCCTTTCCGCTTCTTGCCTGCCTGTTTCTCGTTTGCCGATAAGTATGTGTGTGCGTGAGGCGTATGCCGGCGAACTCGCTTTCGTTCGTGTCACAGCTCTGTTTTTTTTTTTTTTGTATATATGTTATCCGTATATAGGAGTATATGGCGGTGTCGACCCTCGTTATTGTCTCCATTTGAGAACAGGGCGAGAGCGTAAAGTACAATGGGTTTGTGTTGCATATAGACACTCCGGTTAGCGTAAACCACCGTGACTCTAACAGGGTAAACTGCGGAACGCTCTAAAAAAAATACAGTGCGTCTGTTTTTTTTTTTTTAAAAGAACTTAAAAGAGCTAACCGCTGCCCTGTCATTTCTGTTGTTACTACGGTGGGAGCTCGGCAGATGACGAAGCTAAAAATATGTATAAACGTAAAAAAAAAAGAACAGTTTTGAATTTTGGCGAAAAGAGTGCGGCATCATGGCCGCCAGGGTCCAAGCGGCGCGCTCTCTAAACTTCGACACCAACTTTGTTTTTGACGAGTCTATGGCCCCCTGAACGAAATGTAAGATTTCGAGGCTTGAAAAATACATGAAAAGCTCGACGGTTTATGCGCTACACAGCTTAATTAGCTGGCGGGACTGACGTGGCTCTTCGCGTGCTGTTCTGTGATCTGTTTTATGGATGTACGAGCGTGTCGGCACTCGATTTGGCTTTCATTAGCCCCTCGAACAATCGTTGTTAATCGCATACAATACGAGAGCGTGCTCAAGTTGTTCTGTTCTACATACTCTCCTTTATTTCTGGGGCTTGGGTTGACAGTCTGATTTTTACTTGGTGTCAAATCTTGAACGTGATGTTTGCGGTACTCGGACTCTTGTACCGTATATTCCGGAGTCTAGTCCGCGGATTATAATGTTTAAAAGAGCAAGTTTTACCCGGTTAGAACTATCTACAGGTACGGACTACACGAGGATTTGTTTTAAATGTGTTAGCATTTATTTGCCTGGCGCATGCATTAGTCTTTTCGTTTAGAGTCCCAGGGGTCTCCAAACCCCGGCTTGCGGGCCAGATGCGGCCCGCAGAGGCGTTCCAGCTGGGCCTCGAATGGCCGCGGTCATTCCAGGGACGCCCGCCCCGCGCCCTGCTGCTACCAATGTATTATATAAACGCTTGTAAAAATAATATATATTATATATATATATATATATATATATATATATATATATATATATATATATATATATACACCGCCGCGACACGCACCAAAAGCGCAAATTAAGATATCAGAAAGCATGAGAGAAAACTCAGTGCTGTGGGAATATTAGAAGTTTCGACCAGTAGTTTCGAATAATACGCTTTTCGATATTCGCTTCGGAGATGAACTCTGATATTGGTATTATTCGAACTGTTGACCACGGAGGGATAGCCCCGTTGATCGCGCTTCTTACCAAGCACCGGTGCAATGTGGAGAAGCAACATCCTCGGAGCTCGCTTCCGCTTTCGCGGGTGTGTGTTCTTGCAGCTTGGAGAAACTATTCGATGCTAAAAACAAGCTTTCATAAACTATTTGAAATTCAATTCGAAAATATTCGGCCAAAACCAGTATTCGCTTCGAAATAAAAAGTCCACTATTCGCACAAGTCCAGAAAACTGCACCAAAACGCCGACACTCTCGGCATATTATTTATTGTACATTGTCATCACCGGAATTACTATTCGTAGTTCCCTGCTTCATGTCTGCGTAACTATGAATTTTGTTTTCATTCCCGTGCATATCGTGCGCAGTGAGCTGATCTGATCGACCATTTTCATCAGTCTTCTACCTTGCGTGAATATGCCAAAGTTCCAATGCGCTTTGATTTATGTCTGGTGAGTTCTCGGGGTCACAATTATTTTGTAATGCCATAAATAGTAAAATATTCCATTTAAAATATAATATATGTCTTCGTTCACCTTACATTTACATCTGAATTTTTGCTCTAGCTTATATTTTTGTATTTAAATGGATATTTAGGCTTATAAAATTAAAGTCGCTAAGGATAGACAAGGACAATAAGGGAGGCGAACAGGACAAGCGCTTATTTTGCCTCCCTTACTTTTCTCGTCCATTGTTAGCGGCTTTAATTTTATAGGTCATGAATCAACTCGACTACTTCGTCACTCTAACTTATTTAGGGCCATTCCTTTACAGTCCTCGTTAAAATTGTCTTATCTCATTTCCGCCCTAGAGACTGCAACGGGGCCCCAATCCTACCCCCTACCAGAACTATTGGAGACCCCTGGTTTAGACGGTCCTGGTTTGGACTGGACTGGTTGCGTGAGGCCGTTGCGCGGTTCCCGCCGTTGCTCGTTCACTCCGTTCATTCGCTCGCTAAGTCACCTTCTAGTCCTACACGAGGGAAAGTGCTCTGCGCACGCTTCCAATGACGCGCCGCGAGAGGCGGGAGAGGAGGGGATCGAGCGGGCGTGGAGGCGGCACAACGTACGCGAGAACGTGAAGCCGAGGAGCAGCGACGACGCCATTTGCGCGAAACCGCCGACGCTCGTGTTACAGTCTCGACATTGATGACGGGGGGGGGGGGCGGGGGGAGCGAGAAGGTTAGGAAAGGACGCTTAATATACGTCAGGCAGGTATGGCTACCGAGAAAAGAACTCATAGTCACGCGGATCGTAGAGCGCTCTTGGGGTACTCTTCGTCGTCGTCTTCGAGGACGACGCTAACATTCGGGAGTAAGATTGGCTGTTCGAAGAGAACAGTATACGATCCGTAGGCGGCGATCCAGGGAAGCTGTGGCGGCTGCGTCTGAAACCGCCGACGCACACGAGTAAAGACTTACTCTCCGAACAGAATTTAGCATCATGGTTGCAATTCTCATCCATCGCAACCCCTGCGCTAAATGCTAACGCATCTCGTGAAGAATCAGCGATTTCGGCATCATTTTGTTTTTGAAGATCTTTGATTCATGATGGCACGTTTCGAAGTTTGTGAATGAAAAAGTATGTTAATGATGAGTCGACGAGCTTCTCTGTGGGCTAGGAAAGCAGACATTGGTCAAGGTGTGCTGTGCAATAGAAGATTTTTGTGTCAACCAAGCACCAGATGCGAAATATACAAGCGAAGTCTTATTTTTGACCCCGAATTTGCCTCTGCGGACACACACCGGCTGCGTAGTATATCAGTTGGAAAAATACGGTAAGTATGCTCGTTCCCAAAAGGAGAACTCAGGCGCCAACTTCTACGTCAGCTCGAGGTTGGGGTCTTTTAAACAGAGTTTACTACACAATAAAAGTATGTTTCCAAACTCGAGGCATCATTAATATTACCAAATTTATTTCCGACTTCAAACGAAACGGCGAAAGAAAAAGTAACGTTTCCGTGAAAACTTCTCAGAAATCCTCCGTCTCATGCCATAATGGTAGAGGTGAACACATTTAACCAAATTAAAAAAAAGAGACTCTAATGATAAAAAATTGTTAAGAACCGCAGATAATTACAATCAGCCAACCTGGTTGTCGTCCTTCGAGTAAATATTAGTTAGGCGCATACTATACACCTTAAACAGTGTAAACAGCGTACGCACTGTAAACACTTAAAAAGAACTGAGTTTTAGTTAAAAATAAGACATATCTCATAACTGCATTCGTTCATTGCAGCGTGTATCATTTCTTATAACTACAAAAGGGCAGCCACAAAAGCGCACAGAAGCATCTTTGACGGACACATTATTCGACTTCTTTATGTTTTGTCCTCGAATGAAGACGTTTACGGTATCCGACATGTGACAATAACTGGCACGCCGAGTACTGCGTGGGCTGCCTGCTGTGGGCAGCATCTGGTCGGATTGTCTGTCTCGGACGTGCCGGGCAGTTCAAGCGATAATGAGACGACGAAGAGTCAAGTCGTTTTCCGGCCGACCACAGATGTGGTTCTGATACGCCGGGTGTCTCTATATGCGCGTCGGAGCTGATCGTTTTCTCGCTGCGGATTCTTTTGGGACGCTGCTCTTTGCGGCTGATGATTGACTTCTGCTTCGGCTGAGGTCTTCGGGGTGCAGGGGATGTCGTAGTTATTGATCGCCACTAAGTAAGGGCTGAAACGGACTGCTCGGCGTTAAGGGACGACTTGTCAGGCACCGAGGAATATGTCGCCCGATCCACTGGCGTTAGCGAGGTTTTGCGTGCAATTTTAATTTTCTGTAAACCGATACTTCTCCAAGGTTGTGGTCATGTTTTACCTGACATTATTCTGTGTCCGTCAGCATTTTATGCTGTAACTTTATTGTTTCCTTTCAGTGTAAAGGGAAGAAAAAAAGAAAAAAAGAACGATTGTCGCGTGACTATGTAGTTTCTCCCCTTAGCAAACAAAGGAAAATAGTATTCTTGGTCATGTAAGCAGATTAAAACAAACGTGGGAGCAGACAGGTTAATATACGATAAAAACTCTGAAACGAAGCACAAATAATTTATTTAATGCTAGACGGTATGATATAAAGGGTCTATACCACTTGTCCTCTTGGTTCGCACAGCGTCTACGCCTGCCGTGGCAATATAGGCTCACGTAACTAAATAAATAACATATACCTTTATATGATCAATATATGGTCGCCCTTTTCTTCCCGGTTTTTAATGTTTGTTTCATGTGAGGGTGAACTCCTAGCTCGGTTACCCGACGTGCGGTGGCCATTGCCCGCGAAGTCGGTAAGAGAAAATAGAGCAGGTGGTATGCCGTGTGTGAATGCTACGCCTCAGACGCTCCGTGCATGCTATAATATAATGATGCTAATTAGATACCGGGAGGCCGGCATCGCTCCCCGGCCTGGCGGCGACCCTCACAGCCAAGGGAACCTTGAAGAGGCCGAAAACACACCTCCGCCGCAGCGCGCAGCAGCCAAGGACTGGCTTCCATATACGATGCCGTCCGCATCGAAACCTGGCTGGTAAACGTCTCCCCCGACTGGTGCGGCGGTCATAAAAACGAGTCCGAGACAAAGCCCCCCGTGTCAGCCGCAACAGCCTGAATGCGAACGTGCTAAACACCCTCCGCTGCTCTTGTTGTTGTAGCACCACACATCGGGACAAGAAGCAAGAACCTTCTCGCTGAATGCGCCGTCGCGACCTGTGCCGCATGCCGCCGCGCAACGTTTTCAAAGGGACGCATGCCGCGTTTGCTGGTATACCTGAAGCGGGGGGCCCTGATTGACAGCGGTCGGGACGTGCCGCACGCGGGGGACAGGCATTAAGCGCGTTCTTTTCATCATTTACGCGCCATTGTTGAACCTTAATAGTAAGAGGCAGGAAGGAGACCCCCATGAGGGTCGCCATGACTGTGTCTCTCCCCCCCCCCCCCCCACGCTTCCCAGCGTTCCATCTCGCCTTGCATATATTCGCATACATCTGTACGTAGCTTATTTTTGTACTTGGCGTCTTGCGTTTGTTTTCTTTTGGGGGATGGGTTATTTACGATTACCAGACAAGGACAGACGGCAGGCGATAGGCACATACAAGCGCAGAAAAATACCGTGTCACCTCCTTTTTTTCCGTAACACTACATTTTGTCTTTCGTTCCGAATACTTGTTGATAGTTTGAGTTCTTTGTAATTTCCTGATGCTGTCTTTTATTTTTCTCGCATTTTTTGTTTTAGCTTTCCAAATACGTGCGGCGAACGTCCCTTCGAATTTCATCTCGCAACCACGAACGCACGAAGCGGGAGCACAAACGGAGGGAAAAAAAACAAAAACAGCTTCAGTTTCATTCTTCGGTCTCTTACCGACACGCCTGCCATCTGGTGCTGGCTTTGTGAAGTATGCCTATTTGCCCACCAAGCACGTGAAGGCGTGTGCTTGTGCGTGTGATTGTCTATGTATGAACGTGTGTACGTGTGTGTGTGTGTCAGAAAGAACGAGGGAGCGTGTGTCAGTATGTGTGTGTGATCGTGTGTTTGTGCATGTGATCGTGTCTGCGGGAGGCACGTGTGAGGAAGACAGAAAATTCCCCCAAAAAGAAAAAAAAGGAAAACAGAAAGAAAAAAAATACAAATAAAGAGGAAGAGAGGCAACAAAAAGATGTAATATTTAAAATATGAAAAATGGATTAAGCGAAAAGAGAGAGAGAGAGAGAGAGAGAGAGAGAGAAAGGAGCCGGAAACTAGAGTGAGAATGAAAAGAAGGTAAGTAAGAGCTAGAGAGAGAGAGAGAGAGATAGAGAGAGAGATAGAGACGTAAGCAAAACAAGGTGTAAAAAAATAGTAAGATAAGCGAAACAGATAGCAAGAGGCAGAAAATTAGTAAAAGAATAAATAAAGTGATAGACAGCAAGCAAGAGAATCCTATACTCTTTGCGACCTGTTTACAGGAAGAACAACAGTGACGGCGCTACCGGTCTCGTTTGTATCCCCCTAACGAGCATCCGAAGATCAACTCCTCATTTGGAACACGCGTTTGGCGCATAATAGGGACACTCCTCGCGGGCTGTTCTCGCCTTTGTTTTGTGCCGCCCGGTGTGCTACACCAACCATACACCGACGCTAGAAACGAAGAATGCGCGGCAAGACTACGACAAGAAAAGAAACAGTGTTTTCACGACGTTGTCGTCTCTCTCTTTACGGGCACCCCACCATTAAAGAACGGTTTCTGTTCACTTTCAAAAAGAGGGTCCCTCGCCGTCGGCCGCTTCATTGTGCGGCTCGGTTTTGATGCCTTGCAGGTGTCCCGACTTCTTTCGTCGTATATACACGGGGGATGTTTCTTTGAAAAGGGAAGAGCGTTGCGTGCGGAAGTTATGCGTGTCGGGTATTGTCGCTCGTCGATGATCGGCTCTTTCCGTCTCTTTCCTTTGACGCCATGTCGAACGTGGCAGGTATATGGAGTTGGTCCCTCGACTCTAACACTTCCTTTCATGTCGACGGGGCGTAAGTGAAACGGACGAAAAGCTATGCTATCGTCGGCTTGCCCTCTTTCCCTCTTTCTTTGAATCTAACTGTTACAGTTTAGTGTATAGCATAAATGTAGTTACCCCTGTTTAGTGGTGTATTCGTTTTACTAATTAACCAAAATGTTGTCGTCAACAATAACCGCAGCTTGGTAAGAGGCCCATAAGCGTCACAAAGCGGCAGACATACGCTGAAGGGTGGGCTAGGCTATATTGCAACCTACTTATTGGTCAGGACGCTTCTTTATCACTCTTCCTCATCACCATGGTTGGCACCCTATTCACTAACGCCATATGCCTTGTGTTTTGCACTAAACGTATATACAGGGTATTTCATTTTGATTCGCACAGATTTATTTTAAAAGAGTCCTGAAAGTTGCAATTAGGCGGTTTGTGCAGAGGAAGTTATGCGGACAGGGGGACAACATGTTGCTGCATGTTGTTGTGTTCCACCCTGGCTGCATCGAATACAACATGTTGTCTATAATTTCGCGAGTTTAGTTTTTGCGCGCGCGAAATACACGCACAATTTACCTTTTTTTCTTCTTCGTTTCGTGCAAACGCGGCAAACACCGTTTACTCAAGATCATCTTTTTTTCTTCTTTCTTTTTCTTTTTTTTTTTGGGGGGGGGGTGGCATTGGCAAAGCGGGTGTACTAATGGGACCTTGCTTTTCCCAAACGCTAACGTGCATAATTTAAAAAAATCACGAGTGTCACGTGTGCCACTGCGTGCAGATATGTACTCGCGAGACAAGGAATGTGTTGTGTCGCAGTTTAGATTTTTACATTTACAAGGTTCCCGTGACCGACGGGCCAACGTCTGAAACGTTCTCTGCGCGCAGTTCCTGAGAAGACACTATTATCGATGGCACGAGCATATTCCCAATTTCTTTCCTCCCAAGGATCGGTAGAAACGACATGAATGCTTTACCATCTAACAATGATCCGACGGTGGGTGTATTTCTCTGGTATTGTTTTCTCGCCCACAATTTGTATATGCGAAATCCCTACAAAAACAAAGTCGACCTTCTCCGTGTTTTGAGAACAGTCGGATCTCTGAGCAAGCTTGAATTAAATGGCTCGAAATTTAATAAAAATCATGCGCCCCTGCGTGTCTTTTATCGCTGTTCACCGTCAAAAAGATTGCAGCAACTTTTTAATTATATTTTTGACATTCCGTGTTTTTAACACCGATAAAGAGCAGTCCTATGTCTTTTGTGCCGCATGATTCATGCGTAAATGTGGTTATGAGTGGGTTCCATGTTTTCGGGGTCTACTTTTTTTCACAATAGAGGTGTCTTTGTTTTTTTGAGGGCCTGGGGGGGGGAGGGGGGGTCTTTTTATCCAGGTATTCGGTGCTTTTCAGGTGTATATTTTGTCGTCGGACACAAATGTCGGCGTTTATTGGGGCTAATGTTAAAGAGAACAGGGCACAGGCGTGGGATTCATAACCTCCAAGGGAACGTGCACGTGACCCGAACTGTTGGAAAACGTTCCGGTACCAATAAGAGAAGTAAACGGCACAATGGGCGTGGTTTCTGAAGCAACAAGCTGTCTCGCGGACAGTTCAGTGGGGAAGTGTTTCGGATCAACAAGAAATAAACCTGTAGATAAAGATTTCTTTCCGTGAAGCTTTGTTCTTTTCTCATTGAATCAGAGCTCTAATTCGAGGTCCTTTGGGCTTCCTCGATTCTGGTAATACGGGGTCAGGTGTTAATTTTCAGGGTTTGTCGGTATTTATCGAAAACAAGTAACCCTACTTATAAGCGCGTTCCACACTCCAAGAGTATCAAAGTTGTTAATTTCGTGCAGCTTGATATCATGAGCAACATGTTTCAAGGGTAACGTGTTTTATGAGTAATCTGATCCGTGAGTAATATCCAAGGCCTGCCCACATCACACGCGATAGCCGCTTTTTTCTTCTTCTTCTTTTGCGGCCGTTTTGGCGGTTTTTGTGCCCTGGGGCTCGTTGAGAATGGAGGGGATCACGAGCTCTTTTCCCAGGCAAGTCCTTCGTTCTATTCGGAATCAAGGAGAAGAATAACAATCAAGGCGATTTGAATCGTGCAGGAATAGCTTCTCACAAAGTTATTCCCGAAAATAAATTTTTAGCCATCGTTTGTTTATCGTGTCACGCTTTCCACGATCATTTAGTTTGCATTTAAATGAAAGATGCATCGAGCAGAGAGATTGACATACAGGCTGAAGACGATCAAGAGGCGATGCTCTTCTGAGTAAATATGGAGAAGTGGAATCTGTTTCTACTTTCCACTTTCTTAATTGGTTACGTAGTATCCTATGCAAGCAAATCATAATGCAAAAGAAACAAAAACGAGGAAAATATGCGCACGGACACACGCACGTAAACTGGCAGATAGAGAGAGAGAGAGAGAGAGAGACAGAGAGAGAAAGAGAGAGCAAGACAGACACAGGCAGACAGACGGAGTTATGTATTAGGTTAATCTTGCGTCGGTCAGTATATTTGTATATTATATATACAGGCCCGTTTCCGTTGATTTGTTTTCAGTTTTATTCATGGGGAGGACATGACGTCAATCCACGTAGCTTTCCCAAGCCATCCTTCCGTGTCGCTCGCCTCTTTCTCATCCTCCTCGCCAGATTTCCTTTCAAATATGAAACTACACGCGTGACCACTGAATGGTACATGGTTGCATCTATACGAACTGAGAGGCACCAGGTTCTACCGTGGTTCTGTTCTTGATCGCTGCAGCTGACTGTGCGCAGCAGCCTTTTATTTGGTCGTGTAACAATACATTCAAGAAATTATGTTTTTTGTACACTCCGTTACATACCGTGCCAGTGGATACCAGCGTTCTAACGCTGTGGGTAACTTCATTCAGCTTGAGAAATGTGTTTTGCGTCGAAAGAAATTTGTAGTGCTTACGAATTTCGTACAGCGATTATTTTGTGCACGCCCATGTGAAATTTTTTGTGGAGCGTTCACAGTCACAGAAGATCTTCGGTATATGCATCGCAAAAAACATTGAACCATGCAGTTGAGCTTGACTACGGTGTTTTGTCAATATCTATCGTGACCGAACGTTGGATCAACTCAATTGAACTTGGCAGGGGCACACTTGGAACGAGCTATCGAAGCCATCAGATTTGAGGCGAACGAAACTCCACTTCGATGAAGTCCACTCACTGTCGCAACAAACGGGCCGAAATCCATCGTTCGAGCAGCTCGGTGGTTCTCGGAAATCTGAAAGAAAGGCGCTTATAAGTTCACGTTACTGCGAAGTTCAGGACGTAATCCAGACAGGGGCGTGCCGGCGAACGAAACTCGTCGCGGAAGGTTTCTGCAGCCGTTCACACTGCAAAGCCCCATCTTAGTCTGAGCAACGACCACACACTTTCGTTGACTGAAACTGCTCGGTGGCTAGGCTCGTCGTGGTCCACCGTCCGCCGCCCATCATGGGTCTCACACATCTCGCCGGTCTTGCCTTCACGCTGCTCTCGTTAAACATACCAGACGACAGCGAGCGCAGTACTCCGGCGCGCACAGCTGACTACATCGCGCACCGCGTCCGCTCCTCGAGTTTGGTTCGGTAAAGCATTCCGAACGCACGACAGACCGCGACGAGCTCATCGCGCGGTCCGTCGTCTGGTCCTCGCGTCCTCACCGCCACGGCCCCGCCCGCCTCCGAGTTCGCTTCGCTCACGTAACCCCGGTTTGGTACACGTCCTTCAAAAACAGGAACGAAAGATCGTTCCTCGTTCCTTCTGATTTTTGGAACGCGTTCCCGTCACAAGTTACATCTGTAAAAAAAGAAACTCGTTCCCGTCACAGTTAAAAAAATGGAATGTATCGTTACATATATGTTACATTTGTATTTTGCTGATTGCCATTATTAATTAGATCGAGGAAAGTTGACTCTTTTTTTTCTTTTTTCATCTATCCCATCAAGTGGGAACATACGAATTTGAATGCGGTGATGGAGGGGACCAAAAGAAGAAAACAAGCGGAAGCAGGGTTTCATTTGTTCATATATTCACCTTTAAAAATCTCAGCTTTTAACCATATTCATGTTTGTGGTGGGCAGTTCAGACGAGCCAAATGTACTGTTACCCCATATTGCACGAGCGTTTAACAACAACCTCACACGTTTCAATCTAACAAAGTTCCTTATGCGAACTTAACAACAGTTGCTTCTCGATGTTGCTGTCCGCAAGACGAGCAAGTAGAGAAGAGAGTATAGGGTTTTTGGAATGTCAGTCTTGAAAACTACAAGTCCTTCTTCGTGAAGGCTGGATTCTGTTGTTCAGTTTGAAGGTGGGGGACAAGGGGAGAATGAATAAATGTTAATTTTTGTGTATGTTTAAGTGACCCATGTTCGGGATACAAGGGTGTGTTCGATGTCTAGTAACCTGTTTTTTTTTTGTTTTTTGTTCTAACTGTAGGTTCTTTGTGGAAGTTCAGTAATGGCTGTAGTCGGCCTTAGATATCTGGGGTGTATGAGGATTCGTGGAAGCAAAGAAAGTAGCTGAGTTTGAAACGTCCCTCTTCTGTGTCTTTTCCTTCGGCTTAAAGGGGCCCACCAACAATTTTTTGACTGGTTTGAAGTTCGCGCTGAAACGGAGCTCCATGAAAGCAGGAACACCGAGGAAAAGAAATATTTACAGAAGTTCGCAATATTTTGTGAGTTATTAGCAAATTAAATATAGCAGAAAACAACCTTTAAATAAGCAAAACATTACGCTTCATAACGTAAAATGAAACAGTTTAGCGATTGGAGCAAAGCGGTTGGCCAACTGGACGCGAGTTTGGTTGATAGCCTGTCGGCCCGGTCGGCCATTAGGCCTCGCTGCAACCATCGTAGCTTTGAAATCGGGTTGCCATCATTGATGAATTTACCGGGCTTATCGGATTTTGAGCGCCGAATTCTTAAAAGGAGTGTGGAGCTGGGCGTCGCGCCGTACGAGGACACACCACGCAGCGCCGCGACGCGTCTCTGCCTCAGTCCACCCCGACAGCCGCGGAAGGCTCGTCTCCAGCAACCCCGCCACCGGAGCCACCTCGGCGAGTAGGAGGTACTCCGCCGCTGGGAGGCGCGCATGAGCGACGAGGCGTTGTTTTCGTCCTTTTCAACTTTAATTTGCCACTGTCAGCTCTATACAAACGACTTGTTAGAGAAATAATGACGGTTAACGTGTGATATACTTTATTTTGCTTCAAAATTTCGGGATGGCTTCGCCAATCACGAAACCCAGTGAATGTGACGTATTCGCGGCTCCAGCGAACTATAGAGGGCGCTGCTGCCATGCAAAATGGCGGACGAAAGGAGGTCGTTTTCTGTCGTTCAGCACGCGTACCAGCACAAATTCCTGCACTACAGCGTAAAATCAGTGTTACATTTGAAAGCAAAGCGATTTTTCGACGGTAGAAACCTTCTCCTAGTCACTGCGTACGAATGACACGGCGGAATCATAAAACTAATTACTGAAAACGATGTTTGTTTCTATGCTGCCTACGAGAACCAAGCAGCGATAGCAGACGACAGAGTCGAAACGACCTCCTTTCCTGAGCTTCTGCGTGCCGCTGCCGCTACGCGGCGACGATTTCGCTGGAGTCGCGAATAGTGAAAGGGAGCGCCGTTATGGCACGCATTCGGCACTGCGGCGCCACCGTCGGAGGAGGTGTTTCGAGTTGTCAAATTAAAATATGATACGCTAATATTTTTAAACTCTTCGTTGTCCACTGGGTTCTGGACTACTAGCGTGGAGAAACCTCGAAAAAAAGTAGACGCTCAAATACCTGTTGGAGGCCCCCTTTAAAGTTTTGCTTTTTGTCATACCTCAGTATCGGGCACTGAAACAAGAATTGCTTTTTACTAACTCTCCTGCACCCGACTGTTACCATGCGAGGACCACACAAAATAAACCCTAAGATAAGTACGTAACCAAAACATTAACGAGATCCTGCTCTTCATAAAGATGTTGTTTTCATACTTTAAGAATTTCCCTCTTAGAAATTAATTTAAATTAACCCACAGGACGAAAAATAATAACACAGTTCCCTTTTCCGTAAAAGTGTAAGGAGTTCCCGTTCCAGTTCCATCAATGCAAAATGGAAGGGCGGTGTTCCTTCGTTCCTCCTAAAAGGAACGCGTTGCTGGAACGCCGTTCCTTGGAATGCCGTTCCGTACGACTCTGCGTAAACCCCGGACGAAAGCGAGCGCAACGATACGGCTAAATCCCATTCAACCAACCACCCAACTCGCATGTCACAGGGTCACGTGGACCCCACGTGGGTTCAAGTATCGTTTGACCTTTATATGGCTGGGCATAAAAAAAAATTCACGTGACGCTCTCCCGTGGTTTTATTGGCCAAGTCGATACTCAACCAACGTGAAAAACGTTGCTGTGAACATTTGGGAAGTTTCGTTCACCAGAAGAAAAAAAGAATGAAAAAAAATGAAGACGATGACGAAAATATTTTTAGTTTTGCTCTCCTTTCCTGTTCTGTCCAATAAAACTCCCCAGTGGCCCACATTAATGCTTTTTCACTTTTAATTTTAAAAAAAACACAAAAACTAGGGATGCGCGAATAGTAAAATTTTAAATAGATTCAAATTCCTAATGGAATGAGTGCTGAATAGTGGATTAAAAGTCGAATATCGAATCGTATATGAATTACAATAATGTTATTCGTAATGTTCACAAAAAACGCATAGCTAAAGGTGAAAAAAACAAAAACAAAACGACGTGTTTATATTCTTGCAGAACACGCGGAACGAAGGAATAAGGGGACGAACAAAAACAGCGTTAAAACCTCGTTAAGAGACAGCTGACTGATGTGTGTGAATATGAAACGTGCTGGATGAAATGAACGGATATGGTTGACCCGTTTGAATCCAGAGACGTCTTACGACATTGAGCCATTGAGCCCTGGCACTCACCTAACGCCGCGGGGAGCGACGAGTTAGACGCAGAGCCAAGTTCAATGATTGCTCTTATTTAGATAGTAATTTGTCATATTATGAATTTAATTGCCAAAAATAGGGTTGTAGTGCTGAGAGCTGGCTCGAGCGACAAAAAATGTTGAATTCAAAATGGCGACGTACGTGGTCTGAAGTTAACGTAGCAGCAGTGTGCTTTTGCAGTAGTGCGCTGGGTGTGTGTTAATCTGGTCTGAGGTTTTCCGTCTAAAGGGGACATGACTGCTTCGTTCGAAGAACGCAAGAAACCACTAACCTTATGTTTCGAAATGGTTCGTTAATTATGCACTCTGAATGCGGGCTTGATTTAGGGATTCAGACGCAGCACAGGCATGTGATGACTATTTCACCTTATTTGAAAACGTTCCCGAATAAGGCGCGAAACTTTGCCATTGGTGCTGATGTTCAATTTATCGAATTATAAAAAAAAATATAAACTCGAAAGTCGTATTGATGTTTTCGAATTCGATTCGAATTCGAAACTAGAATATTTGCAGACCCCTAATATTTGATGATAATAATAATACTAAAAAAAGAACAACGCCGCTGCAACTTTTATGCTAAATAATACCGTGAAAGCATATGCGGAGTACTTGTATTTAGGGGGTATTGATTTAATCCGTTGGGCCCCGCGGTGTGTTTTCAAATAGAGGAATGCCCTTGCATGCCAGCGATGAAGGTTCAAGCCCCAACAACAACCATTTGTTCCGACCGGTTCTCTCTGCGAATGCGCACGCCTTACCCTTTTCCTCCGCAGCCGGGATGGGTAACGCTCCGAAAACATCACGTAACGACTCGCGAGTCACTGTTTCTGTTACGCATGAAACCGATGTTTCCATGCAGGTTTCGGGATGTTCCGACGTAAGACAGCTCACAATGACAGTGTTTCTGAGAGGAATGACATGCAAACAAAGTTTAAAATTGGTTCGCTTGTTGGTGAGTAACAATCTGCAAACGAGTAACGATAAAAGTAACCAAATTCAAACTGTTCTTTTTTTAAAGTATTTTTTTGGCTATCTCGTACAATGTGTTACACGGCGTAATAAAAAAAAAGTTAAAAAAGTAGTGCAGTCCAGCGCCGTGCAGGAACTCGCAGGAGCGACCTGCAGTATTTCTCGTCATTCGCCCATTGCGTGAAGCTGTAGTATTGGTGACCCTTTAGTCGGCTTCGCTGATTATCTTCACGGGTGTTCTTGGTTCCGGACACGGTGTCGGAGCAGAGCCACAACAGATGACGAGCATCGGCTGCTGCCACAAGGGCCGGACACTTGGGGCAGGTTCCCGGGTCGGTAGGTGAGTGCCGTAGAGATGCAAATGAGAGAAAGGTGACAAAAGACATGCTATTTTCTCTGGTGGAGGACTGAGGATGAATTTCGACCATCCCTGATCTTTGAACGTGCAACAGAAATATCGGTTGCATGGCGCCTCTCACCGCAATAAGCCTGCTTCGGACTGCGGGCACCTCGGCTGCAATTAAAACTATACACGAACTCATCTCTGTGACGTCACGGCGCGGTGGTGGCGCGCCGGTCGCACTTCCGGTCTGGGGCTGTGGGCAGAAGTCCCCATGCCAGACGTGTATTCCTGCGTTGTTTTGAAAGGAATCAGACAAAAACCTGCCTTATCGTCAAAACGCCGTGACTGGGGCCGTACCAAAAGTGTCGAGAAAGGTTTGAAGGTCAGTTTTCACGTGCTCGGTTCGTCCGAGAGTCTGGATATGTGCCGTGAAAAGGGAAAAGCAGACGCCGTCGGACAACGATTGCTTGGGCGGGAAGCACTTTGGGTTGAATTCACGAATACTTGTGGTCATCAGATTTATTTGTTTTGTTCCAACATGAACGCCAGAAAACCGTCAAGTTGTGCGGACCACCTGCGGACTACGTTCAGTCCGTCTTCAAGTTCAAACGGCCGCCTGATCGTTCAAACTGTCGTCTGCTCTTTCAAACGTTTCTGCTTGTCGTCTGCTCGACGCCGGCCCGTAGACCAAAAGTTGGCCCGGTCCTTGCGATAAGAAGTAAGTGCAGGCCTCAAAAGACTTAAATTTGAAGGTTGGTAAGCAGGCTCGTCGTAAACAGTAGATACGAGGAGATGTTGATTATTGTTACCAGCGGCCATCACCGACTTGTTATGCCTGATTCACTTGGTCCGATTCTGCTTGCGATTTTCAGTATTGACGTCGACCATCTCACCTACGGTTCACGCTTTTGCAGCCCGAGCGACGTCGCGACTGAAAATTGCGAGCGAAATCTCATCAGGTGAATCAGGCTTTAACGTACATTCTGCGGCGTCCACGCGGAATGAATCGCCGCATGTCAGATTATTCACGCGAAGTTTCGCGGTGTAACGAGCCTCGTTAATTTCGCTGACGCCGCTCATGTAGTCAGACATTGCCAGGGAGACGTAGAATCAACAATTCGAATGCGAAAAAGGGCAGGGGGACTCACACTGACGCCGATAACATCGCGTTTCAATGGTTTGTTTATGGGCGACGGCGAGCTTGTTGCCCACACCCCCATCGCGCATGCGCGGCGCCGGTGGCGTCCGCTAGGGGCGCTCCGGGCGCTCCGGTTTGTTTGTAAACATGAGTTCGTGTATAGTGTCAGTTTTTTTTTTGTTGTTGTTCTTTTTGGAGGGGAAATAAGATTATGTAAGCGATCTGACCCTATAGGCATGACGTGAGCACGTAAAACATAATTACTCAGTGTCACCTTTTATACTTTATTTTTGGGTGAAGCGTATTTCCGGCTTTTCCATACGCTGAGTTCCCACCGTAGGTCGCAGTGATTGATTTTCAATGCGTTCTGTTGCAAGGCGAACGCACAGACGCGTTTGAAAGTGAACGGGAGAGAAAGTATGAGATTATAGCATTTTCCGTTTACGGACATAACCCAAAAGATTCCCTCCAATGAAGAGCGAATTTGCCCATTTCGAAGATGCAGTACGCGCTCATCTTTACATTTATAAAACTCAAAGGCTTACTCAGAAAGCGAGTATCGCCCGGGCAAAACGCTCGCGAGAGAATATATTAACTTCTAAGTCGCACATATGCTGCATGGTTTCCATCATCTATTATTCAAACCCTATTAAGAATTCGTGAGAATGTGATTATTTTTGGAGTTAATGCTTCGCTATAATCTTTTTTTTAAGTCAGTAGAATGGCCCATCGACTAGCCCCTTTCTGTCATAAAATTTTGGAATGCGACAAATGTCCGACCATTTAGACAAAATGGAATTCATAGACAAAATTGAAAATTTTGCTGACTAAACGCAATGAGCGAAATATAAATATGCAAAAAAGGTCACGATTCTTTTTTTTTGTAAGTTAACAGACGGGTGCGCTGTATGTCGAACTGCAGTTTTGGAGTGTCAAATATGTGACAAGAAATGTAAAAGCTACAACTTTTTTTTTTTTTTTTTTAATCTAGAGTGAATTTGTTGTGACCATGGACGGTCTGCTCCTCCGCATTGCATGCGGCAATGCGGAGAAGCAGACCGTCCATGGTCACAGACGATAAATGGTGAGGGAAGTGAGCGAAAAAGTTCTGAAGAGCGGGCAATTTACAACTTCTGATCTTGCAACACATGTCACCGAAGTTTAGAAATCGTCATTACTTCGAGAGCTATTCTACAATAAACTTCAGTAGTACGAATTGTTTTACCGGTGGAGGCCACAGATGTTGGCACAAGACTCAGGCGGCAGACTTGGAGGGTATTCAAACACATGGGGCCACGATATGGCAATTTCCTTTACAAGTTGACATTACATAGGGCTATAGGTTAAGATATCCAGAATTTATTGAAAATAAAATAATTCATGAACAATGTAGTATTTAAAAAAATATTTTGAGACGGAATTTACTTTTTGGACGCATCAGGTAATAAACTGGCTTGGCACACCATATTCCATCTTGCTAATTCGATATTTCATCGTTGCGTAAATAATTAGCGCCAACACAGTGTGCGTAAATATTATGTTCGCACGACTGAGAGCTGTGCGGAATAACGGCTAGTCTAGCAACGACCTGTATTCCAGATGAAGGCCCAATAGTGTAACGCAGCGGTCAGTCGCGACGGGCGGAGAAAATATGACCGTCCGCGATACTGAAGTTTGCGCCTCGTCAACTGGAGAAGCCTTTAGTATACAGCTTGATCATGAACATACTCAACTGTCATTAATGGGTGACGCTAGACAATATAAGAATGATGGTTCAGTGTGATTATGCCTAGAGGCGCAGAGTGTAGGAGAGTGTTGACGCAAAGAGAGGACAGGCGTCTATTTCTGTAACGGGAGAACAACGTCGCAATCCCAAAAATAAGCTAAGCGTTGCTGTTCCTTACTCACAGCTGTTCTCTGTGGAACTAAAAAGCTTTTCAGAGTCCTTTCCTCGTTCAAAATTTGGTGAAAAAAAAAAGCATGGTTAGAGGTATTATAACTGCAACTTGTAAAATGAAGCGTGTCTCAAGCTTGTCGCGGCAAACGTTTATATCCCAATTTTTCTCACGAAAGCAGTGGCGACAAAGGGGTCTATGCCGTGCGCTGTCACCCTCAACGTGGCCTTCCTATGGTGACGTGCGTAAGTTTATAGAGACACAAGCAAACTTTGGCAGCCGTTCGTATTGTATGATCAAAAATTGAGGCAGGGAGTTCGCGACCTTTGTTTCTTAACCTCACCCGAACCCGAGTCGAACCGATGTGTATTCGAAAAATGGCGCCAAAACGACGGCACGTGGGCCCGCGCGGAGCGACGTTCCTCCGACGTGTCCGCCAGCGCGCGGTCTTTCGTTCCTCCCGTGGCCCGCGTCAGTAGCGGCGGCGTCCGCGGCGCAGCGCGCGTCGCCTCGGCGCGTTTTCTTGTTCCAGCTTCTTCTTATACTCTCCCCCGGAACCCAATGGCATTGTGTGGCGGTGCCTTCAATCCCGCCCTTTGAGCCGCTCGACATGATTGGCCCCGCCGACCCGATGACGTCACGGGGCGCCCGGATTCGGCTTGCAGAACAGGCCAATAACAAAGCGACGCTCGGGACCAGAATCAATCTGCGGGAGTGGGAAAGAGGATCTTTTGCCGCGCGTTTGTTTTGTGCCGCGCTCCGTCTTTTCGGGCGCCGACACGCGCCCCGCACACGAAGCCCTCCTCTCCCGATGCTCATTCGGTGCGGGCGCCGCCGCTGCCGCCGCATGTCCCCCCTCCAACGGCCCCACTTGCCGGCAGCAGCACACGCCGGACGGATGCGACCACGTCGACTCTCGGCCGCTCCGCCCTCGCGTCGCCGCCACGGCCCCACCGCACCTTTTGTCCGTCAGCGTCACTCGACGACCCGCACGCGGTCCGGAGCGACGCGAACACCAGCCCTCCTCGCCCGAGTGACTCACCCCGGAGTTCGACGTTCTGACGCCACCCCTGGATTCCCGACCAGACAGTGATCATCGCCGCCCGCTCACCGAGCGCTGAGACCCAAGGCCTCAAGATTGCGTCCTATCCGGCGTCGGTAGTTTCGGCCGCCTTCCCGTTCGCGGGCTTCGACTATCGCTTCCCGTACGGGGCCCTTCCGCCCCCGCGGCCCCGAGGGACCCCCTCCGGGAGCTCATGGACTCCCCTTGTCCCTTCTGGACCGCGGACCGATGGGCGACTTGGGCCCGCGGTCGTCCGTCCCCAGTTCGCCGTCCAACGGACCGTCGTCCCTCCGTCCGACCATCTCGTCGTCGTCGTCACCTACGGACTCGCACGTCAAGAGGCCCATGAACGCCTTCATGGTCTGGTCGCGGGCGCAGCGGCGCAAGATCGCGCTTGAGAACCCCAAGATGCACAACTCGGAGATCTCCAAGAGGCTCGGCACGGAGTGGAAGCATCTGTCCGAGACGGACAAGCGGCCCTTCATAGAAGAGGCCAAGCGGCTGCGCGCGCTACACATGAAGGAGCATCCGGACTACAAGTACAAGCCGCGCCGCAAGCCCAAGAGCATGCTCAAGAAGGAAGGCCACCGGTTTCCCTTCGCCCTTCCCTACATCCCGAGCCCGAGCGACTACCTGGGTCTCCCCAGGTCCCTGTTTCCCCACCACCCCCGCCTCGCGATCCCCTTTCCGCAGCATCCCGTCATGGGCGCTGGACTCCCGCCCTTGTCCCCGGTCCCTCGGCCTTCGTCCAGGTCATCCTGTCACCAGGACGACCTCAACCGGGAAGCCGCGTCCTCGGACGACGGCCGCAAGCTGAGTCCGCCGTCCCCGCTGGCGACGTCCTCTCCGCCGACGTCATCGACGTCCACGACGCCAACGTCAGACCCGACGCCGGGCTTCAAGGCCTTCGTGCCGTCGCACTACGCGTCCCCGTACGGGTCGCACGCCTCGCTCTACTCGGGGCTGTCTTACCTGATGCCCTGCGGCTGTGGCTCGCCGTACGCGGGAGGCGCGGCGGACCCCAACTGCCGGCACATGGCGGCCGGGTCGTCGTTTCTGCTCAGTCCGTTCCTGAAGTCGGTGGAGACGGCACTGCCACCGGGTTACGCGGCAGCGCACGCGGCGGCTGTGGCGGCCGCTGCCTCGGGATCTCTCCTCGACGATCCTCAGTCCTTGTCCAGCCTGCCCGCGGCTCACTTGCTCGGCCTCTACTCGTCCCTGGCGAGGCCCAAGCCACACGACGCACGTCTTGAGGTAAGACTTCTTAGGCACTCAGCCATTTGTTCAGTTCTTCATACAAAAAAGAAAGAAAAAGAAGAAGAAAAAAACTGCAGCAGGTAGTTATTGTCTGCATTGACAAGGGGGGCGTCTTAGGTAAACTGATGCAAATAATTCACTACACCACCCCTTAAGTGTCTCCTCCAACTTTTCGGCTTATTTTGTAAGCAATCGTGTTGGGATGCTTTTAAATTCTAGGTCTAATCAATAACTCACGCATATGCCTTTCGTCCAAAAACAGTAATTCAGGTATACTGACGCCACTTTCCCGAGTTAAGATATAGAGCTCTTGAAATCAGACGAGGTCACAGCCAACCTGGAGTTATGCACTCTTTGCATGGGTGTGCATGCAGTGGAGAGGGAACATGGTTAGTGGAAGGCGACCGCTAGCCTGTGGTCTTTAACGTATTACATCAGGCAGGAGGGCTTACACGAGTGTATCCACCCATCCATGTAAGAAACGGAAGGGATCGAACTGAGAATGAACATGCAGCGCGAGTTTGGCACTCCACGTGCTTGCGCAACTGAGCTTCTTTAGTATAGTCCGTCGTCTCGCTCAGTTTCGGTTGAGACTACGGAGTCATGGCTCAGGACGTATTCGGGGACAACTTGATAAATTACAATATTTTTTAACATTACAACATTATAACATTTTTTTAATGTTAGTCGAGATTTAGAGAGCACTATGGTGCCCTTTATGTAGAGCTCCTGACCGAGGCTGGTGGGGAATGTGGCATTGTGCTCGTGAGCTTTAAGGTCCCCACCGTGACATCTCCTGCCTCTGAACAAATACCCTAAGCTTTATAAAATCTATCGATGGCAGCGGTCTTTGACAGAAAATTGTTTGAGAAGGCGCTACTTATTATTTTAACTATAGTCACTCACAAGTTTAAGAAATGCCGGGGGTGACTTACCGTGCTCATGCTTGGGATTCGTGTTTGGGCGTTCTTATCAGCTAACGCTGCAATCTCAAGTGGCTAAGAACTGCTAGTGATGATGATAATGATAGTAGTAATAATAATAATAATGATAATGATAGTAATAATTATGGTTATAATTACGCTTATTTGTTTCCTATTTGAAACGGGAGACAAGGACAAAAAGGCTGCATCAGCAGCTTTTCCAAGCATGGTCCAAAACCCATGTCCCTGCATGGTCCAAGCGATTCCAAAAACCCACACGTCTATGGCGGACGATTTCAAGAACACACAAATATAGAATTACAATGAGTGAAAAATAATCAGTACGCCACTCTGACTAAACAACAATAAATACAATATGAAGCACAAAAAAAAAACGTCACAAAACAAAATGGCTGAGCGAACGTGGTCGCTGGGAGAACACAGGACTTGACTAGAACAAAAATATAGGAGATGGCGTGAACTTCAATGTCATACTCATGTTTGTCAGAATCCCCGAATATTGCTAGCAGCGTTTCACATTTTGCAATCTGTTTATTTTGTAGTCCTTTGATAACAACTCAGCTGACATTCATAGGCTTTACGAAACATAGAGGCTCTGATTGTCGAATGTGCTAAGAGAGAATTGAACTTCTAAAAAGAAATGAATCAAAGGACCTCTTGACAACATGGCGCTAAAGCATGCTTATAGACTTTTTTATGAAAATAAAATTATCAGGATTCGCAAGGAAAAATATTCGATGATAAAAAATCTGGCTTTATGTTTCGTTCTTCGTTCAAAGGCCACCTGTGGAGAAACGGCAGCTGATGGTTTCCCTCATCCCCTTTTCTTCGACGTGGGATGACGACAACGAAACTCAGAATATTCATAAAGTATCGATGAGCACTCTGAGGAACATTTTCATCGATAAATCTGATCAAAAAAAAAATATCAGCGATACGACTTTTTTGACTGAACACCAAAATACAGACAAACAACGTGTTGTTGATGCGGAAGCATTTGCTCCTACCCTGCCGCATTAGTTCAGTTGTGTCATCACCTTTGTCGAGTCGGTTGTGGAATGTCACACTTTGTGTTAGCGAAGTCACGCGGTCAAAGATGAGTGGTATTTAGATATGATCAGTGAATGGCGCTGCCCAAAGAATCCCTTCGTGTGTGTGAGTGCATTAATCTATAATCATTGAACAACGGTTTAACACAATGTCAATACATGCTTAATATTCTAGCATAACTTGTTTCTTACCTAGTATTTTATAGAAACTCGAATGAAACATATGCTCATAAATATACTCGTTAAAATGAAGGTGCTCCAAACTTCTCTGGGGCGAGATATAATGCACGCATTTGTTTAAGGTTTATCACAGAAGGAGAGCGAACTATGGTTACAGGCTAATTATACCAGAAATAAAGAAATAGAGAAAAAGTACGTAGCATTATTTACATGTGCAGATATCTTTCCTGTGTACCGATTCAACAAACAAGGATTTTAAACAGCCGTTACAGATACTATATAAAAAAAGTCAAGGGATGGAGAAGTGAAAAGAAATTGTCACCTCTTTAATTTTAAAATCCAAAATGCGTGTACGGAAATGCTTCATTTTGCGAATGAATCGTCGTGTACTTAGTAGAAAGCGCAACAAAAATCCAATGGCAATAGAGCGTTGGGAGCCCTTTCCTTCTCGTGACTGGCGCTACTTTACATCTGCTTGTATTCATACCTGTTCAATGAAGTATAAGGAAAAGTTAGGAGTCTGATTCAGAGTTCACTGTTCAACACCTTTTAAAGGGCACTGTGCAGAGTTTAGTGCCGCATATTGCCAATATTTTCTGAATGCCCAATCTTCATTCTTTCCGGCTATGCTCAGTAATACCTCAAAATTAGAAATAGTCATTGAAAAATGGGCAAGTGAAAGCCGGTGCCAAAACGAAGATTCAGAAATTCCCGCGATTTCCAGTGTCGCAGCTTCACTGGCAGCTGGGCTTGCAAGTCGAGCAAGCGTGTCCAGAAAACAGAGCACGCCGCGCTTTTGTTCCGTGGTAACGAGCGAGTGCTGGAATGAGCTTCCCTATAGCATTCACTTCATCATTTTCACGTAATAAACTTCTTGTACTTAGTTGGGAACGATATATACTAATCAATGAGTGAGCTCGTGCCTGTCACTATCGTTACATTTTTAGTTTCCCTAGAGACTTTCAATTCAATGAAAACAATAGGAACAAAACAAATCACTTAAAGGACAAAAAATATTCCGGAATAATATCTCGCCCTTAGGTAAAAGATGTCTACTGGCGTATTGAGTGATTTTAAGACAGATCGGCTATTATGAGAGAAAAAAAAGGAAGGAGGGTACTGTTTAAAGAGACGAGAAGTCAATAACGTGAATTCACATTAAATGTCCAATAAATTAATTTATTAAACACATAATCCACAGCGACAAAGCAAGCGCTGAAACGTAGGTATAGGCAGGGCTCCGCAGCAAAAACTTAATGAACAAACAAAACGTATACGGTTAGGGGCACCATCGATGGATGCGAAATAAATGTGACCAGCCTTCACGTCTATAAAATTTGAAATTCAAGGAACCAAAACTTCGAGATACACGCGCACACGCAAGAAAATCTAACGTATGATTTTAGTGAGCTGTCTGTCACAGGGGTGGTGCGTAGACCAGGTATATGCTTGCTATTCGTAGAGTTTCATAACGTTTCCTGTGACGCTACAAACTTACTGACAAAAATCGTCCAAATTACTTTGAATTCGTACACTTTTTTTTTAATCTGTACCGCGAAGTTTTGGTTTTGCGGAAATTTGGTTGATACGAAGTTTTGCCGTATTCGTGTAGTAAAATCCTTTATATGGGTTTGTTTATTCCTATTAACGATAAAATCCTTTTTTGGGTACAACACAAACGAGCCGTCGATAATATTTGTTCTTACGAGGATATATAAGTACATAGACGCATTTGTGGTCGTTCTGCGCAGACCAGCCTTCATTTATAAACCAAATTCCAAAGTTCTACCCTCACCAGCAACATGTTGTTTGCAGGTATATATTTTTGTTAAATTTATTTTGAGTGTAAATCGCGGGTCACGTGAACCATCCAATAACCGAAAAGAACGGCGTAAAGTACTCTGTACGCCGCATACATAATTTTAAGGGTTTGTGCAATATAACTTTGAATCGAATAGTGCAGAATGATCCCGGTAGCTATAACATGAGCATGTATACATGCAGTGGCCCTCCTTTGCACACTGAAGGCTACGAGTGATGCAACGCTATAGGTTCGAACTTCGAGCCACTCTTCCACACATCCTAGGTTATTTTTCATTCTTAGATCCGTAAGGCAAAAATGTCATTAATATTTTAGATCCTGCCTTTATTCGTCCCTTGACTATAGTCAATGACAACTAAAGAAACAAGGGGCAGGCCGGCTCCCAAGCATCTTATGCTACGTTTTATTAGAATAAACAAATGAATAAATATTGCTCAGCAGCCAATAATTCTGCGGCATCCACCGATAAGCACTCTGAAAAACGAATCACAATGATAGAGGAGGAGCGGAAAATACAAGCGAGATAACTTAAAGAAAGAAGTGCTATACCATGTTAACATATGTCAGAAAGAGCCCATCCCCTCCAACGAGGTCGTACAAAGCAAACACGTTGTGGCAATCTCACCCTCCAAACAAAGCACGCACGAAACCTTCTCAAATTCAGAAATGCAGTGTAGAGCGATAACGAAACCTGGAGGCTTTTAATTACAAATCTATTCCATGTACAAAAATAAAAAAAAAAGTTTAGAAATTTTGATGCGGGTATCAATGGCGGCGAGCACTTCTGTACGATTTAATCGATCTGAATAGTAAGTTTTTTTATTTTGGTTTTAAATATTGGGAACTGTCAATTTTCGAGAGATGGTTATACATTTGGCAAAATGTATGACAAATTGTAGGGCTATTGTGTTGCATGCGTGAAAACGTTCTAGCTTCACAAACGTTTAGCGATACTCTGGGTTTCAGATATGCAACACCATTGCCCTGATAGTTGTTCTTTTCAGCGCTGTAACTAATGTCGTCGTCGTCCTCAAGTCTGGAACAAAAGATTATATGATCCACCAGCGACTGAACCCTTTCAAGGTCATCCACAATAAACCCGAAAGTGAGGAATAATAATAATAAAAGGAACATAACAAACTGTTAAACACAAATTTGTTGTTATTTTCGTTTTTTTTTAAAATTAATCCTCTTTCTCGGGTTTACTATATGAATGCCATTCACCAGCTCACGTGTGTTTTTTTTCCCCATCTTCACTATCAATGTCTTAAGAAAAAGGGAAGTATGCCAAGGATCAAAAACATCGGAAGCGTACTCCATTGTCGGTCAAACAAGAGTTTTATATGCAACAAGGTTCACAACAGGCGGTGTTTTAAGCAGTTGCCTTCGTAAATACCACAGTTGATTAGTTGACTTTTTGTAATCCACATACTGACTTCATTTAAGATTGCTCGTGATAATCACGCTCAGGTACTGAGAGTTATCAACTTTGGTGAGCTTAACACCCTCAAGCTTGTAATCGAAGTGCACATGTTTCTCTTTGTTGTAAATTGCGTGCTTTATGTTTTTCTGGTATTAATAATCATGTTAATCATCCTCTTTTCATTACGCCGTGATAATATACAAGATAGGGTGTTGTGTAAATGTATCTGGTCGTGTAGAGACGAGGCAGTAGCATGAATTGTGCAATCCTCTGCAAACACCCCGACATTTACGAGCTCGTTTCAGTCGGTAAAACAACACACACACACAACACACACACAGACACACACACAGACACAACACACACTCGTGAACATATATTAAAAAAGCAGGTGTGCCAATATGAGAACCTCGTGGAATTCCAGACTGCACGCGTAACTGGCTTGAAAATGTGTCATTAACACCTACGAACTGCAGTCGATTTGTGGGGTATGCCCTAATCCAGCCTATGAATAATAGGGAAACTGAAGCGGTTCTGTAGATGAGTAAAAACACCTGAATCGTCTCCATTTAGCCCCCAGGATCGCAAATATCGAGTTTTTTTTTCTTTTTTCAACTTGGTGAACGGGGGCTGCAGAAAATCATTTTCAAAGTACCGCTGAAGCCCCTGCTTCCCGGAGTGTTACGTCATAAAATGAGTTTTCGGTGGTGCCGGGCACTTGATCGATGAACCTATCCAATCGATCGATTAATGATTTATTCGTGATTAATTTTTTTAACCGGGTGATCAGTTAAATTTTGAAGAAGAAAAAAGTAAAAATGTAACGCTTTCAGCCGCGCAGACGTGTACGAGTACAACTGCACGAAGTCAGTTGTACTCGTCCAGATGAAATTTTGAACTAAAGTAATCTGTAGGAGCCGTGATTTCTAACTCTAAACAAGTGAAGAAGGTTCTACGTGTCCCAGCCATTTCAACGCCGTGCGAGTGTTCGTTTAGCGCAGCAGAGGCTATTGAGAACAAGCAAAGGAGTTCGATATTGCCGGAGAATATCAACGAACCTTGACACTTGTATCAAAATAAAGTATGTAAAAAACAACAACAACACACCTTTGCCTCTGCTGCTGAAGTAATAACTCGAGGGTGTGGGTGTTTTCTGACAATTTCGGAATACACATCAAGGTTGATTTAAATCTTGAAATTGTATACTGCGCCGTTTATTACATATCCAGCAAAAACAACAGAATGTAATTTTTTTTACTATTTTACATGGGAACCTTAAAATTGGATGAATCGATAAATTAATCGACTAAAAGGTGGCGATTAATCTGGCTAAAATGTTTTATAAACGTCCATTCACATAGTTTGAGTAATCTCTGCTGCTCTCGCGCATCCTCAGTGCCGATCAAAGCTATGCACGCGCACCCTTGCTATTTTCAAAAAGAACAGAAAAAGACGTCACGACTAAAGCCCCTTCATGTTTCAAAAGTAGCGCAAGGTACTCCGATGCATAAGACACGTGCAACATGCAGCCCTTGGGAAGATCATGGCGGCACAGCGCAGCACAGAGCTATATAGATTTCAGATGCCATGTTCTTTCCAGAAGTGGCGCGGCACATGCCTCGGCATTTCCACAACAATCAATGGCGCCACTTCTGCCAGGGAGGGGCTCTATACTTCTTCAGCTTGGTCCAGACAGCCGATGCTACAAGCGCGAGCTCGGGCTTCAGCGTCCCTAAGCACGCGCGCTCGTGCAGTGCAAGCACTGTCCGGGGCCACATGCTCGCGCTTGAAGCATCGGCTGCGTCTGGACCCAAGCTGAAACGAAGTATAGTCACGACTGCTGTCAATGCGGGGAGATATTAGCGCCGAGATGTTTCGGTGGCGCCCTCTTACGGCTTCCATCTGTGACGTCACGTCCAGGATTTGCTCCGCCCTGACGTCACGGGTTGTTATCCTGGCTACTTACCATCAGTTGCCGCGACAAGTTCAGTGGTGTGTTTTCAAAGCACAGTGGAAGGACCATCGCATTCCGAAACTAACGTCGTCGAAGTTGACAGTCTGACAATGCTCTTATGCCTGTGGTTTGGCCAATCGTGGAGAGCTGACCGCAGCGACGCTTTTGTTCGCGCACGTCACTGATACCTGGCAAGACTTGCAATTGCACGCGTTGCCCACACGAGCGACACGCGCGCTTGGCGGCTGAAAGATCGATTTAATGACGTAAGGACTGGTCGGAGTTTTTTCGTGTTTTCTCGCGTTTAGTTACATCTTCGGGGAGAACGAACGTAATATTCAGATTCACGAAAAAAAATACTTTTAACATTCACCTTTAACTCGTTTTTTTTTTTTCAAGAACTTCTTCATTTTTTTAAAGGAACTCCAAGATTATTTAGTACATTAATTAGTTTACAATAAGGTACCCGATCGAACTCTTTTGACAGATCAATGAAAAACGGCATCTACCTAAAAGGAATCATTGACGCACCGAGATATTTCGCGATAGTATTAAATTAGTAGAGTTTGTTGTGGACATCCCTCTTCGAAAACCATGTCGATTGGAGCTTAGTACATAATTTTCTTCCAAGAAAGAGATCACAAGCTTACTCGCAATGTCCAATTATAATTTATATAAAGTGCACGTCAACGAAATAGGTCGATAATTGTCATCAGGGTGCACTTTCCTCGTTTTATATTTTCCTTTATTTTTTAATGGGCACAAATTTGGCAATTAAACAGTTTTTCAATAGAACATATTTACCGAGTTATTTAGAGAATATACGCGTTAAATATTTTGCAGCCCATTCAAAATGTCTTTTAAGAAATATCATTTGGCATAACATCAGGTCCAGTAGACGTTCCAACGTCTAGCGTTTACGACGAATAACACGAGGCCCTGTTCTGATATCAGGTGACACGCATTCCAACCGCTCATCACAGAGAATCCTACCCGCCTGTCTCAACTGTAATCACGGACAGGAAAAAGTGATGAAATTCAGACGACATTTCCAACACATCACTCACAAAGTTGTCAACAATACGTAGTTAAATAATAAAATAAAAAATAAGTTTTTTTTTAGGGGAGGGGGGGGGATAGGTACTGCCAAAACGTTTCAAGAGGGGATAATACGAATTCAGGCAACTTCCTCGTATACGTTTACTTTTAGATATGGTGACCTTACTGAGACGTCAAACTATCACTTCGTTTTTACGTCTTGCGTCGATTCTTCTATTCCGCGGCGCCTTAAAATAGGAGCCATTTTAGTTTGGACGGATTCGTATTCTAAAACCCAGCTGTATCGGAGAAAAAGAATAGTTTTTTTCGATTGTGGCATGAGAAACATCTAGACGTCGACACAAGTCACACATTGTGTGCCGGTATAGTGACGCTGCAACGCTACGGCGTATGCCGACGAATATTGGATATACCTGTACTGGTCAGCACCAACAATCGAACCTTCCGTCCATTGTTCGCTTGAGAGTGACAACAAGAGATTCGAGGAGGGCTCCTCAGAACAAACCGGGGATTGACAGGTGATGTTTGTGCTAACACTCGGAACCTTTTTTTACTGTATTTGTGATCCAAACAGGACTGCTTCAAAAACGGAAAATAGTTTTTTTTTCGTTTTTTTTTTAGCTTGAAGTTTTAGTTCGCTTGAATTCAGCATCATCCGCGGTACGAAAGACGATGGTGGTTCGAACGGAGTTTGCAAACTTGAAGATAGAGTGACCATAATAACGCCTGGGGAAGGGGAACAAAAGCAAGACAGAGAACGGACAAACATATCTAAACAAAGCTATAGGTGACTGGCGCGCAACTGAAAAAAACCTGCCTGGTCCTGGTGTCAATCCAGGGACCTCTTCATCTTTAGCTGAGCGCCGTATCCACCGAGCTAACCAGGAGCTAGACGTCAGTAGAGCAAATGGGTTTTAACTTTCAACAGCCGCCGCCAGTCTAAAGGCCAGTTCAGACACTTGCGTTTGAGTGCGTTTGACTGCGTTGCGTCGAGAACCGAAAGCGAGTCACCGGCACATCTGTGCTTCGTATCAAGCGTGGAATCCAATCCAATGGAATCATCTTGGCACGCGATATAAGCAGCAGGGATGTCCTGGTTTCTCGCAGCCGCAACGTAGTCAAACGGAACTGTCCGATCTAGAGTGCCTCGATGTCCCTCTGTTTAGGGTGATGCCATCGTTTGTAGTACCCGATACCGACAGCACGCGCTCACAGGAAAAATACAAAGAAATCACAGGAAACAAAATGTCGCTGCAGCACAGTCAACGCCACGAGCGCGTGCAGGGACACGCTCTTTCACGCGCTTGAGAACAAAAAATAAAAATAAACGTTAGAAACAAAATGGCCAGATGTCATCACCCCAAGCAAAGCGCACATGAAGGCACCCTAGTCCGATCCAGGCTTTACACCAACACGGGTGAACTGTATGAATTTTGAGGTTATGATGATAATGCAAATAATGCAAAGGTGCAAGCGAGCTGAACAAGAATAAAGATAATAATCCCCGGAGAAGGGAATATTATCATTATTCTTGTCCAGCTCTAATGCACCTTTGCTTTAATTGCATTATGATCATTGAAAATAGAGTTAGTAGAAGGCGAGCTGGTCTATCCTACATATTTCTGAAAAAAAAAAATGGAGACGACGGACGAAAAAGGGGACAAACACAAAACGTCTCAATAGACGCTTTGTGTTCGTCCCCTTGTTCGTCCGTCGTTTTCGTTTTTTGTTAAGTTTTTATATTTCACGGTTTTGAGATAACGGGCCGTCGGTTGCGTGACGGTGTAGAGGAATCGCGATCTTCGATTGGGAGAACGCATCTTGAAGACCGCCAGTGGCGTATTCAAGTCAATTCCTCATGAAGAAACTTCGAAGGGCTCAGATCAGCTGGCGAAGATGAGCTACCCGTAGAACGAACAGAGTGTCCAGACTTAAGGCACAGGCACCCTATAAGACACGCTACTAGTATACATCAGAGAAAAGACACTTTGCAGACGCCGTCTGAGATGTGTTTCTTGCTTGCATGGCGGTCCTGCCACATTGGTCGTACGAGAAGTGTCTGTAGAAGCGTTCGACCTTTGGCGTTGGCGTTCGAAAGCGTTTCGACGAGTGCATTGGAGTCAAAGGCAGCTATAGCTTTCCGTCTACCCACTATTCCTTCCAACCAGAGCTCGGCGTTCTGTCGTCCCCGCGCTCTATCGTCTCCTCCTCTCCCCCAGTTTCCGTCCGCATAAGATAAATGCGCTTACACATTAATTGTTCAAACAATAAGACAAGTGTTCGAAATCCTAGCACCCAGCGATAAAAATGGGAAAAATAATAATCTCAAACTGTAATCACGCAGGCTCCTACAAAGAGAGGTGCTGCGCATAAAACGAGATTTTTGCTTTGTGCAACACTCTTGGCATCGGTGTAATTCTTAGAGCTTCTTGACAAAAGAATATATATATATATGTACTTCTGACGTTCTTGCATTACGATATATGCTAAAAATACTGAAAACATAAAAAAACAAAGTTTTGCAAAAAGTACGCTTCCCCCCCCCCCCCCCCCCCCCCCAGATATGGTGGAGCCCATGGAACAGAGCAGACACTGGTCTATACATCAACAAGAAGAGCACTATATGTCGCTTTGAGCCACACTTCCAATATACTCTCAGCTAAAGAAACGTGAGGCGTAGTTTATAAATATTCGTGTAGTTTTGCTTCGTGGTTCGTTCTCCGGCGTTCTTATCCCCTAAACGCACAATCTCATTGGCTACGATTTAATCCAGTCAAAACTAAATACGTCTTGACGTTTTTTTTTTTTTAAATGTCAGTGTCTACATCATCATTGTCCACCCTCTCTATTTGTTTGTGACACTATCGAGGGGACTTTAGTTCATATATTTTTTTCGGTATCTACTTCTTTTTTTTTTGGTTCAGTCAGTAAAGTTTTCGATTTCCTCGGTTGGTCCCTCCATACGCTTTGTGATCCAATCTGGGCACACACGTGAATGATCATTCCCTTTCCCGTATCCCGGGACAGCATCTAGGACTAATCGGACCCGCCATAGAGAGCGCCATAAGACGCCATGTTTATTTGCCTGTTTACCGAGAAACCGTATTCAATTGTACCTGGCAATGCGCCAATCCTTTGACGCCCCCCTCCCCCCTCCTCCCCACCCAAACAGAAGAAAAAAGGAAAGGGGTGGAGGAGGGAAAAAGGGGGGGGGAGAGCAAGGAGAGAACAACGACTTTGTATAACCGGGTCTTGTCCTGATTTTTTTTCTTTTTTTTACTATTATTATTATGTTATTGTCCTTCCTCATTTCTACCTTTTTTATTATTATTATAGTTATTACCTCGTTTTTTTCTTTCGAGTCTGAACGCCCAGTTCTAGAGGAAAAAAACGCAACAACAGCAAATAAAAGTGAGGCACAGAGGCGCGCAAACACACATACTCTACGCACGCATTCGTGCAGCGTGTCATATTTCACACGCATTTCCTCGAGTCGTTTGGAAAGGCCTGTGCAATTTGCGCATTGGGAACACATAATGGAGCTAATAATGATCCATTGTGCGTCCTCTTGCCTCTCGATTTTTTTTTTCATTTCATTTATCATTTGCGATTTGTATTTTTATTTTTCCGCGTCTGTTAGCTGAAAGCGATAGTCGCACGTACACACACACACGCCCATACTGACCCGCAAACAAACACACACATAAGAGGTTGTTCGAATAAACCACGCGTATAGGGTCAATAATATGAGTCTTCAAGTACCGACTATACATCCTTATTTTTTTCTTTATTTTTTCCTACGCTAGATGAGTTTTTTTTTTTTTTCCAAACCGTCGAGTATCTAATGTAGCCAAGGCTCGACCGGGTACCATTGTTCACAAAAGAACGAGGTCGTGCGTTGTTCATAATTAGTTCGGAAAGTCTTAGCAGTATAATGCGCGCGTTGGCTTTGTGCAAACATGCCGCCGGCGCACGTGCTCGCATTTGTACGTCCTCCGCGCAACGACACTTTTGTCGCCGTGTTTTCTTATCGAAGTGCTGCGTAAGTTCGGCCTTGTTTGTGTCCGGTGTAAGCAAATATAAGCGCGCTGGACAACTTTCGTTCTTCTCAGGCTTCCAAGCTCACGCCCTGCTGGGACGGTACAAAAGATCGAATAAATAAGCGATAGTCCTTTATTGGAATAGCTTCGTGGTGAAGGCTTATTGGCAAACCTACGACAAACCCTCAAGGAAAGAAGCCGTATTGCTTGCCTTCATTGCTGTTCGCAAACACTTCGTGGTGAAGGCTTATTGGTGACAATAGCGCTAATGATTATACCTATACTTGAAAGGCGCCGAGTCGCGCCGAACAAGCTAAAATTACACCTCGAGACTCTTATATACGTAATTGCGATGTGACATTTAGCGTTAGTTTTTGCGTGACACTGACATCTCGAAATATTTTGTAGTTTTTGGTGCTAAACACTATAGGGAATGGTGTCAACACTTCATTCTTTTTTTTTTTTTCACTGCAAAGCAGCTACTTTTTTATAAGCGAAAAAAAATAGTAATTAAAGGATCAGCACGTTCACAGTGACTTCAGGGCGCAGGGGTGTCGCTGGAAGCCACTTTTTCGGTAAATAAACGCGAATCTTTCTTTTGTTTTCGTGTTTGTTGTCATACTTGTTGTTTCATATATTTATTACTTGTACTATTGAACATTGCCTTATATTCTTTACAGATTCATAACCATTTCGTGCGCTATGACGCCGTCATAATCATAAACAAAAATGGGGGGACAGACTTGAGAACCGATTCTGGAGTATTTTTCGCAAAAGTTAGCCAGGTTTCGAGCCGAAAATATATTGTTATGTCTTTGATAGTTGGGCTATCCTATATCGCTTTGCAGTAAATATACCGGCAAGCACGAACATCTTGTCAGTGTCCTTTTAATATAAAAAAGCAGTCTTAAGTTGTTTTTGTTTTTCAACCTCGTCATTCGTTGAGATTTTTCAAAATATTAATTATTTAATGTTTGTTTTTAACAGCGTGAGTGGGAATACTTACGCTGTGACAACAGTGTGATTGGGCATGCTCGTGCAAATCGGAAGCAGGGTTGTAAAATGCACAAGTAACTGCACACCCGTGATTTTGTGCTTTAAAATTACCTTTGTTCCTTGGTAACTGTAACTGTAACTTACCTACAATAGAGATTTTGCTAAATTACCAAAGCATCAAAGGAGCATGCCGCGACTCGTGGCTGCATATGAGGGCTTTACATTGTGAAATTGTGTCAGGGCATTGCAGTTGCAGATATTCGTAAATGTCCCATCTCAAGTATGGTGGGCATTGACAATCAAAATGTCGTTGGTATGACATACGTATATTTGGGGCAAGGCGTTCTTGAGTGAAGCATCTTGGGGTCCGGGGAGTGAACCCAGGGAGAAATGCGCAGTGGAAGTAGACAATTTATAAAAAGCAGCATTCGAACTGAGTTTACCAGGCGCCGTCAGTCAAGCTGGCGAACTTTGCCCTGAAATGTCCAAGGTTTTGAAATAGAGTTAAGAGTTTAGCGTAATGTACGTTTAGCTTATTGTGTCCCTCAAATCAGTGATCAGGAGGGTCTTTCAGTATGAATTATAACTTACGTCATGTAAAAGGAATATTTGTAGTTGTATAGTTCCCGCTTCAGACGTTTATAGGACATCTACCGAAAATTAATTAATACGTTATTGATCTAAAAAAAGATATTTATGTAGGGGAACATAACCTTTTAGGAAATCAAGGCAAATTTTGAGACAGGCGTTTGGATAGGCACCTTGGGTACATTTTAGCAGGGTAACTGCAACTGTGTCTTAGGAACATGTTTGTAGTAGGCTTGACAACCTTGGTTTGGCATCGTCGAACACGTGCCGGCGGTGTCTCTTGAAACTGTAAAATTTGTGAAGCCTTTCGACCTAGAGATGAGTAAGGAAACCTCTTCAGTTTTGCTAATCCTCGCCGGGTGCTGTTCGTCCTTTCCAATGAAAATAATTATGGTTTTAACCAGTATCCGGCACTATTTTTAAACATTTCATCTTCATTGTATTCCCCATCTCTCACCCCTCATCTTCCCCACAAATGACGTAAGGTCAAGGTGGTGGAAACATCATTAAAATACGTCTTAAACAAAAACAAACAAGGTGATGGTGATAATGATGATGATTATGCTGGTAGTAATGGTGATGATGATGATGGTTATGTTGATGCTAATAACAAGGCGGTTATTTCTTTTATAACGGACGAGGGTATAAAAGTACACTAGTGCCCAAGCCAGGAGGCGTTAGAATCCTGGTGACCCCGATGGATGGATAAAGGAATGGGGCTGAACCCTTTTAATCGGGTGGCGCCTTGCACTATGTTTAGCCAAAGCTTTTTTTTTTAATTACTAGTCACAAATAAGTAGAAAATATAGTAAGGTTAAGCCTTTCAACAGTAGACTTCGAGGTTCGGAAATAATGGAGCATGGTAAAAAGTCCCACATTTCTTCTAACCACGAGCATTCATTCCACAACAGAAATTTACAATCCGTGCGGCGGTGGTCCATTTTCTGAAGCCTGGTGCGCGCACTTTCCACCCTACAGACAGAAAGGAAGATAATTATTTTTAAATTCACTTTTCCCTTGACGTACGTTACCAGCAGTCCGATAACCGGTGCTTAATGACCTCCGTTTTCCCAACGTCTATTACTTAGACTTTTCCCCTGACCAGAGCCGTATATGAAGAGAGTTGTCAATAATTGGTAAAAATAGGGCGAAAATAAAGGCTTGTCATTGGCCGAAATTGTTTCAATGAGCTTCGGCGCGTTGATTGCCAGCATGCACTCCTGACCAACCACCAGCCCCCAAAATTTCCCTAGCGGAGGCAATGAGCTTAACTTATATTCTCCAATCACAATTTGGGCGCAAGGATGTATTCAAGTATTTCAAGTATTTCATTTCAGCACGCTGTATAAGTTGAAATATGCGGCTCTTCGTAACTGAAAGGGCAACGCACGCGACGCTGCCGTCACAGCGACATTCAGAATTTTGATTGCATGCCACGGCCGCCGCCACGAAGGAGGGGACGGTAAAAACCGCGGACTGGACTCCGTGGGAGTTTGACCCTAACCCCGAACGCCAACTCATGTTCGCAGTTTCGCCTCATGTTTCAGGGAACGTTTCTCGCCAATGTCACCTTTTCTGACTCGGTAAACGCACTTAGCCCCTTAAAACTCCCTATTTCCATCAATCTCTTACAATTATCCATTTATGTACTTTCCACCTCATCCAGAAAAAAAAAAACAACACTTCTTATGAGTTGTGAATGCGAAAGCATGAATGTCGTTCTTCCGCTCTCTTAGTTCGTCTGCTGCGTTTACCGGCGCGGACGGCCACGTTTCGCTACTGCCGAAATAGTGGCCGACGTCCGAGCGCGCGCTCTCGTGAAGTGGCTGCGCCGCGCTGAGCTCGGCCGTGCAACCTCTCTGGAGATTGCCCGCGAGGGCTCCGCTCCCTCTTACTGGCGGCCGGGCCGCTGCCTGCGCAGCGCCGCCATGGAGAGGGCTTCTCTGGTGGCGTTCCTTGGAACTACGGCGCGCGAGAGCCAATGGGAGCCTCGTTCCTTGAAACTATGTCGCGCGCCAGCCAATGGGAACCTATCCATCAGATTTCTGCTACAGACGACAGGCTTCGCTCCATTGGGACAGGGGAAGGTGCCGTTTGGCGCGGCTTCAAAAGCTGATGACGTTGGTTCGCCCCATAAAACAACTATTCCTTTCGCATAAAAACACAAAACTGGGCTTGGTACGCGCTTTATTAAGGTCATCTCAGATATTTTTACTTCGCGGGACCGTCACAGGGGGAATACGCGGCGCTGGCGGCGCCACCGCTTTCTCCGCTCCACCCCGGCTCCCGCCGGCTCCTTACATTGATCCAAACTCTCTCTATATATACGGCTCTGCCCCAGACGCCAAATGAATGGCTCCGGTGGTTCAATTTGTCCCCGGAGAAAGTTCGCCCATAGAATCAGAAAGTTTCCAAATCGTGCTAATACGAACGATCCGAGAAAGTTATGGACTATGATACGTATCGAGTCTCTAGACTAAGGGGAACGGTGGCCGAGCGTGTTAGAGCTCCGCAGCCCGGGGCACGTGGAGCGAAATCTCGCGCTGCAGAACCCAGGGATCCTGGGTTCAAACCTACAATCCCCATTTCTACCCGTTTCGATCTGAATCAGTATCGCGTATACCGGCGGTCTCGTATACCACCATTGAGTGCCGCATGTTCAAAACCCCGTGCTAGCAGTGGTTACTGCATTGGCTAAATTTCTCATCTACACCAGAAACACCAGACGCCCACTATAGAAGCTGACTAACTTCTCGCTGTCTAAACGCACACACAAATCAAGTACTTTTAGTCTCAAGGTGGTATGGGTGGGGTGGAGGAAACATTTCTCACATCTCGTTATTTCCATAGCAATGGCTCAGTCGTTCGGCCGGCCGGTTTCGCGAGTGTAACCTTTGCCACTTCTCTTGTTCTATTCACAGGCCTAGCAGCCACCATTCGAAAGACAACGCCACTGTCCAGGACGCCTACGTGAGGAACCGTGCCAGCGTGAGCTTGGACGGAAGGGAAGAAAATCAAGACGCTCTGCCTTGTGCGCGCTTCGCGTGTGCGTGAACACTGGGACGGACTGCGCGAGCGCGTCATTCAACTGCTGGGGACGGAACTGCAATGGACAAAAGAATCTGTACAGTGCACGAGGTGACGGAGAAAGACGGGAGTGTACCGTGTGCAAGTCAATCTTCAGGAAAGAGACGCGAGTTGAGGAAAAGAAACAAAACAAAAGCCATCGAGTCAGAGACAAAAGAGGATGATCGAGCGTGCCGTTGTTTGTGACCTTCAGATCGTTCCATAGGATCTTTCTGCATCTTCCCGAAACCTCTTGTTTATAGGTATGCATCTTCTAGACCTTGTAACGTTTACCCTGAACACCTTTCTTTTTAATATTGTACCATCTCTCCACAACAGAAATCGATACTGATTTGCCGCCTAGAATTTGATTCCAACCTGTTCGGTTTTTTGTGGGTTTTTAGGTTTTTACAGTCATTACAGCCCATGAAAATATAACCTGGCAAATTATAGTTGCGCTATTTGCTTCATGGTCAATTCCTGAGTGTACTTACTGCACGTGATCTTACTGTGCAATCTTACTACAAAATCTTATTACAATCTTAGTATATGATCTCTCTTTTTTAGTGAATATCTTTGGCTGACTCGCTTTTTATCGTAAGCGTAGTTTAAATAACTTGTTGGAGGACACGTCGCTTTTATGATCGACAAAACTCACGCAACATTTTTTTATTATTTTTTATTTTATTTTTATTTTTTTATGGTTAATCCCGCTCACTTTGCTAAGGAAATTGTCTCAGCGGGAGGATTTCCTTCTAGTTTTCCTGTACCCAGTAAGGATATGCCGCCCTTTGTGGTGCTTCGATCGCAAGAGGCTTGAACCGAACGTTTGAATCTCACGCAATGTCCGACTGCTATAAAAATAGAAAAAAAAGTGCACTGACTCTAAAATTTGCTTTAAACTTACGAATGACTGCACACAAAAATGCGCATTATGAAATTATTCTAGGCTGATACGAGTCTCACTAAACTCAGCTGGGTGAAAGTACACTATTATAATATCCATTAAACAAATTTCGCAAGCAACTTTGCATCTAGTTTTGATCTTGTTAACTTTCTCAGTGTACTTCGTTGCTTACATAAACGATGCCTAATCCAGCTGCAAAGTTGTGGCTTCAGCTGCTATGAAATTTAAATCCCCTTCCCTCCTCCTCTTCCTTTACACCACTTCACTTCCTCTTCAGAAGAATTCCTTTACTAATCTTCGTTGATTGCCAAAACACACGCTAAAACAAATAAAAAAGAGTCCTATGAAACTCTGACGTTACAAGCAACAGCACGAATTTATTACGACCGACAAGATGTTGCAAACACTGGGTATGGTCAAAATTTACCATTCGACAAACACTGAGCGCGTGCTGGTTGGATAGTAAATTTTGTTCATGGTTCACGGCATCGGTTTTTGGCAGTGAAGGAAAACCGATCTCAAAGAAAAGAGTGTATGGACACGGATAGCTGCGCGAAGTGTGTCTCAAACTGTCGGCGATTGTTGAAAAAAGAAAGTTACCACGGACAATCCAAATTTTCAGATGTTTACTCTGTTGCGTGCTCAACCATATTTTTGTTTCTGTTCTACTCGTGTGCGCATTATTGTTTTACGAAACCGAAAAAAACAAAAACCTCTAACAACATGTTGAGCACTAAACAGCGCAGTGAACGTTTGACAATTTGGTCAGTCCTGGAGTTTCCGTTGCTGCACAGGAAAGACGCGAGATGTGATCTTCAAGTGCGCGCAGTAGCCATCTTTCTAGTCAATATGTCGAAAAATTCAATCAATTCAGTGTCCAAATGTCTTCGAACATATTGTTTTGTACTATGAGACCGTTTTATTTTCTCTTTTATATAGATCGTACGCGAGAGGGGAAACATTATAAAAAAAGACACAGAATACAATGGTTTGAGAAGTTGAACTTAGTCCAATGTGCCAGAAAAAACAAAAACAAAAAAAACGAAACCCTTAGATGAAAGAAAAATGTTATGTTATTTCAACTCGTCGCACCTAAAGCGAGTGATATAGAGAGTCAGCGTGGTTCTATTGGTTGTAGACAACAAAAAAATTAAATTGAACATCTCGTTTTGTTCTTAATTTATTTCCGACGTTGACCTTTGTTGTCTTGGTTCTGGGAGGCAGCTGTTATCAACGACGTCTCTTCTGTTACTTTTTATCTCCGTGTGATATAAGGCGTTTAGCTGCTTTTGACCGCCTACCTTTCTAGAGTTGTTTTCAAATAAATGGTTTTGAGTCTGCTTGGTGCTTGTTTAATTTTATTCTTGAAGCGTGGATGTTTAGAGATAAGTTACTTCCCGCGGCTCGAAAGATGTTGCACTTAAAAGGTAAGTGTGTACTCGGCTCTAAATATTTTGTGAATTTATCAACTTTCAACGGCAAGAGAAAACCTTAGACACAGGTAAACCTGATGACGCGGACGCACATACTAAAGCGAAGGGTGATGGCGATGTCATTGCGCTTGATTGAGTCAGACGATGATACCGCGCACAGAAAGATGACGAAACGCCATGACGTCGCGCTTCTGGGGCTCCAAGACTGGTCTGAGCGGCTCGTCGGGTCGATATGCGCTTTGACTGGAGAGGTATAGATACTGAAGCTGACTGTATTGACCTACGAGCTAAAAATTGCGGCGTGATACGTCATTTAAATAATTAAGTGTAATCGAGAGTGAATGAAAAAAAGAAAAGAAATGGAGCGGCGGTTACCTGAGAGAATAAAAGAAAATATGAACAAAAATAAACAATTTCGGAAGTCGTTTTTTTTTAATATTTTGAAGATGGCGTTGATGCGCTGAAACACGCAATAAGTATGATGACGGGAAACATGCACGAACTCGAATTTCATCGTACTTATAGTTCTATCCATCATAAGGTATACTACTCAAAATTACAGTTAATGTAGTATTAGAGGAGAAAGAAGTCAGTCATTGTTAATTTTGCAATAAATAACATAGTCATTGGCAAACCTGAGGATGATCACACATTTATAGGGAAGTTAATAATTATAGATGATGAATAAAAGTGACCCAGGACTGAGCCGTGAAGAGGACACTTCAAGTAAATGAAAAAGTTGCAGAGCCTATAGTCAATTGTTTAGGGGACCATCACAAAAGACAACTAGGTACATGCTGAAAAGACCCTCCCCCTTTCTCCCATTTGTCGCACCATTCAGCAAGCCTAGCAAAATGCTGAACAGAGAAAGAAAACTCACATGACCATGCACAACCTAGACATTAAATGCATAACAACAATAATATTAATAAAAAAACACTGTGCCAAAACAAACAATTTTGGAAGTAGATACAAACGTTCACACATAAAACGACGAAACAACATAGGTATGTTTAAACGTGCACAAACAAGGCACAGGAAATGGCGCCATGCAACAAAATAGCACATCAAAAGAAAAAAATATTCAATTACTTGTTTAGTAAGAAAAGAGCGCAGCCACATGACGATGCAAGGGTCTTATTTATCTAGTTACGGAAGAAGGCAGTGAACCCTCTTGCTAAAAGCTTCGGAAACTTTGAGAAATACGCAATTTTCCTTGGTAGTCGCGGCCAAAAAAGGAGTGCTCATCATGAGTAAAACACAAGAGCCGAGTCTCACAAGAAAGCTATTCCTAGAACCCATACATTCCCAATATGATCGTTCTATTGACAATCTTATATCTAACCCATTAATTTACTTAGTATAATTTTTCAGAATTCTTGCCAACATGTGAAAATTAACGAAATAACAGTGAGAGCGCATTCAGGCGAGCTGGTGTAGCCTTACCGTTTGTTTAAATTACCCGAGGCTGGGGCGAGAAAGCTATGAGGCATCAAAACGTGGAAGAGAAAAGCAATGTGATAGGAAGACAACGTATCACTTTGCCTTCCTCTTCCACGTTTTGATGCTTCATAGTATTCTCGCCCCAGTCTCGGGTAATTTAAAGAAATGTGAAAATTGTAGATTGTTCACTAGGCGCGGAAAGCAAGTTGGAACTCGACTATTGCTATTATTAGAACCTTACGTCAAGAAATCCTAGCACAGGGCGGTGTTATCTACCTTATCCTCTTAGAACAAAAAACAAGGATAGGAAAAAGGCAACGCGTATGATACGTAGGTTTCTTTCGCTCTAGAGAACGCTAAGGCGCGGCCACGGGCGCGGCGAATCCGTGACAAGTTCGAAGTTAAATCGTGAGGCACTCGCGAGCGACATTGTGTCTTTTTTTAGCTTGGCGGTTATGCTTTTATCAAGACTATGCTTTCACACTCATACATCTGTCTCGCTTTGACCGAGCACCGCACTTCATGTGTCCCTCATATCCGACGTCACTCTGCAAGTGTCACGCCGGACGTAGCCACATAGGGATTTCTAATTTCGGTACGGTCCTTGTCACTGAGCGGTGAGCAGAGCGATGAACGCGTCGCTCCAATTGAATTCATACCCGGAAAAGAGAGAGAGAGTGTTGTTGTTACGTTGGCGTTGCAACAGCATGGCCTAAACGTACACCAAATCGTCGGCATTGGAGTAAAGGACCGTTTTCGAGAATCGCCGGTTCAGGAGGTTCTGGTATGAAAATACGCGAGCACGTGCTTAAGCGAGCGCGGACACTTCATCAACCAAAAAAGCTAGATCCTGCTGGCTCCATTGAGCTGCAACGACCTATATATTTGTCTTCCCCAAAGTTCCTTTTGTGCCTATTCTGGATTATCTTTTACCCCAAGTTCACTCGAAGACGCTTAATCAATCTTCTTTCTAATGGGCGCGTTGTTTTCATTCTATGAATCCTCGAGTCCCGTTTTCCACCAGGTGGCGCCAATTATTTTTCAAAAGGGTGAATTAAAAACACACACACATACCTTACATTACAATTTTTTTATTGTAGACCAAAGTAAAATGTATACATTTGAAAAGTAACTTTGCAACGAGAAAGGAGTAAACATGTCTTGCAGAATGAAACCACAAAAGCATATAAAAGAAAAGTTAGGTAAAATAAATAGAAAACAATGAAGGAAATCAATATCCTATGAGCCAAAGGAAACATATAATAAATGAAACGTCGCGTGAACAGCTCCTCGGATGAAAACAATCTGCCCGTTTCCCGCGCTATCATGGCAAACGCAGTGGTATACTGGAGAGCATCGGTGGATTGCTCAGATAACTCCGATAAGGATACCAGATTCTCCGCCGACTCCTTTGCGCCGTGCATCGTATCGTTATTGGAGGTATCAAAACCGTATCCTATATACTGAATTTTCCCACTATCGGAGACTGTATTCTTGTGTTGCTTCGCGGTGACGTCGCAAACGTCGAACTCGGTACTCATTTCCTGCTACCTCGCGGTGGTGCGAACATCGTCCCCGAAATATATCCTATGCGAAGACGCAAGTTCGTCTGGTTCTTTTTGCAGGGTTTAGGGTGACGTCAGAAGACGCCGACCTCTGATTGGCTCTGATTGGAAGGATAGTGGGTAGACCTCAAAGCAAGCTGCCTTGAGGTCTACCCACTATCGTTCCAATCAGAGCCAATCAGAGCCCGCTGTTCTGACGTCACCACAAACCCTGCAAAGAGGCAGACGAACTTGCGCTACGCATAGCCCAGCCAAAGATAGCGCTGCAGCGTGAATTGAACGTAAATTTCGCGTCGGATACAATTCAGAACGACCCTTTCGAAGCTTCGAAGTATATGAATGGACGGAACTGGCGATTTCCGTGGCGACTGAGACCGATAAACGCCAATCACCCTGCGAGGTTTGGTCGTCTGTGTGTTAGTATCTGTTTGTGCCAGACGATACAGTGCCGGTTTTGCACATTCGATACGGTACGATGGGGGCCCTCCGGTACGAAGTGCGCATGTGCTACCGCAGAAGACTCGCACACTCGCAGTTGGTACCGGAGGCCCCATCGTACCGTATCGGATGTGCAGAAACGGTTCCCTAAAACTTCATAATGTCAGCTACCGGGAACGAGCCCCATTTTCATATAGGAAGGTTTCGAAAATCATTTATAACTTTAAAAGTAACATAAAAATTGGTTCCGACACTGTCGGATCCAGTGCGCGCCGCTAGTGCTATATGTTGGCGAAGACTGGACACACAATGATGCGTACTTTATTTTTGCAAAAAAAAGTTTTGGTTTGGGAAAGGGGGGGAGGGGGGAGGTGGAGCACGCCGTATTATGTAGGAGCCAAGTATATTATCGGAGATTTATTAGTTCACGAAAAAAAATCGTTGAAGCTCTAGTGGTTGTTCGTTTTACAGCTGCAGATGTATTCCCCGTAATTAGTTCAGCAATAGTATCAACTTCGAACAAAGCACAATTATGAAAGCAAAAAGGAGGGCTAAGTGGAATTTAGGAATGTATGCGCTAGCAGTGGTTATAGTACATTCGTTCAGAATCAATCAGCATAAAAAACCACAACTTTTGTCAAAAGGTAAACTCGAATACGAGCTCTCCGCTAAAATACCAATAAGAAATTGCAATACTAAGTAGCTCCAAAAGCGACAGCGTAATGCCAGGCACGCTTGATCTATAGGTGCACGTGACGGTTGCAACGACAGCGGTGCTCGTTCGGGATTTTCTTTCTTTAGATTCCTGAAGGCGATAACATCCATGGCCTTGATCTTCAAGATCTGAAAAGTTCACGCCTATAACTACGTCAGGCAAACTCTCTTTTTAGAGTGGGGAGTCATACAGTTACGAAAATAAAAATTAATTGAACAAAAATATCAAAGAAAATAGTCTTCGGTGGCCAACTAGAAAAGAATCGTCTCTTGACAACAGGAGTGTCAAGAAGACTCAAGGTCACGGAGGAACAAGCTTGTATAGATGTCTTCTCGCGACACTTGCTATTTTTGTTCCTATCGTAGAACAGAATCAAAAAGGTGCGCAGCTATAAAATATTTTTTATTGTAATCTAAAAGCAGCGTATGATACACGACTTGAAGAAACAAATTTCTAAATCGGAAGCATTCGTATCGTAATGCGAGTTTTAAGCATTAGCATCCATGGAGACATGACACACATCTGTAAATTCAAATGAAAAATAAAAATAATAAAAAGAAAAGATGTATTGAATAGATTGCAAAACCAAACGCAAAACCATTAACGCAGGAGGACGAATAGAAAGATAGGAAGCGCCAACATACCCTTCTTAAGCTCTCAGTGACTGAATACCAGACGTACGCATATAACACGAAGGCAAGAGCACTCTTATATATCGAAAAGATAACCACTTCGCGGTTATCGATAACAACGGTGGTTATCCTTAAATTTTTATTTATAATTATTTTCGGTTACTCATACGGCTTCCTGTTTTAAAAGAAAAACACGGGTGATTATGAAAAGAAGTCTTACAACGCTAGGTATGCTGATCTCCACCTCCGCAGACCTGTAGAAGCTGACAAATCGACGTTAAAAATTGTTCCGCAACCATCGACGCAGCGGGGTCACACGAACCAGGACCCTGTTGGATTAAGCTGTGGCGCGTGAATTCTTGGACAGCTGCTCCTGCGGCGCTGTTTTGTACTTATAACGGGCGAAGACGCGTTGTGCCCCCTTTGTGCCCCCTTTGCTGGAATCTTGTGTGCGGCCCACCTTGATGGTAAGTTCTAGATTAACAGTACGAACTCTCAAAATCCACATATCGAAACGGGCAATATGGTCATAGCCAGAAGAAAAACGGGCAAGGGAGAGGGAAAGATGTCTGTCGAAGCGTGCAACATATATAAATAAATAAATGCTAAAAAGTTTTTTTTACGAATTTTTATTGTTTATGACACGTCCGTCTTGTAGATGATACATCTACTGATAGGTGTACCGAAGCCGTGGACTTTTCTCGCTGGAAATGTTTTAAGCGTTGTGATTTCCATCGGTCATACTAGGTAGCAATACTCATCAACCAGTTTCGTTTCATTTCAGCATAGTCCGAGCGCGGCCGATGTTATGAGCCGAAGGGCCAATCAAGCAGCGAAGAGGCACTACGTCATGGCGCGCTCTCTGCAGTGGCTTACAGTCTATAGTTTTGTCTCCGTGCGCGAAACACCGCCGTGCAAATGATCAAGCGCAGATTAAGCACGCCATGCAGTCGCGCTCAGTAGCGTTTGGTAGCGTTGCACACTTCGGTATGCAACAGAGTAGGCAGCAATGCCCAATCGAACCCAAGTTTACTGCACGGCACTGCCGCCATATTTACTGCCATGCCGCAAGCGATGACCCTCAGTAGAGTTCAGGTACAACTGTCACGAACGTATAGGCGCTGCGCGCGCGCGTATACACGTATCAGGCACGTAGCCAGGATTTTGTTTCCCGGGGGGGAGGCCCCATGGGCCTCCCCCCGGATACGTGCCTGACACATATACACTAACTCTGACCGAAGCGAGTGCTCAGGAGGAGCGCTGTGTTTATTAAAGCGATAGAATTATATAAGAACACTGCACGTACCTTTGCTTGCTCGTGCTGGTGTTGGGTCGCACAGTAGCGAGTGCCATGCGGGAGAGGGTCAGCAACAAAGCGTTGCTGTTATTTTGACGTCCATAGCGCGCACTCTCTACACCAACTACGCGGCGTGGGAAGGAAGGCGTACGTAGTATAGGTAGGAACAGAGCATTAGTTCTACCACACACATTAAACAGTTTTACACCTTTAAGCGTGTGAAAATGGTGTCCCTGAGATGTACACCCAAGTATGCAGCACTTTCAGCACCCTTATTTTGACAAAATACACCATTTTTGAATAGTACAAGAAGGTGCCAGTTGCACTGAACACCCTCCAATTATTAAAGGGCGTGGAGAAAAAGCTGAAGTTAGTCAAACACCCTTTTTGAAGGGTGTTCGCCAGACTGACGGCCACTTTAGCAGGATTATTTTAGTGGCAACCTCTAATAATGTTTTTTTTGCTTTTACTGGAGATACATTCCTTGAACGTTGGATATACGCTGCATTACGCGAAATCTTTACGAAAACAAAGCAACATAATACGTGTAATCTTCGTATAATTACGGAGGCGCTGTAGCCGCGAGTGTGTGTCTTTGAATTGTCGAGTATATAAGACGGTGGAGGTGGCAGTCACGAGAGTCACGATTCCTCTATTGCACGTAATCCATAACATCGGTGTTTGCCGTTTCTGTGTATATGTGAAAACTGTATGTGGTGCTTGTTGTTTGAAAAGTTTGTGCTCGTAAACATATCTATATGATACTGCTAAGATGGCAAGCATGATATGATATGATACGATATGACATATTTATTTTAGCTCAGGAGAGCCGCGGTTCCCCAGAATGTCAAGTCGCCCATACCATGAAGTATTTGGGGCACCGCGTTTAATGATGATGCAATGGTATTGCATAGTGGTGAATATCATTCAAATGGATAATGTGGGCGAGGTTGGCGGGATGATTCTACGGGCGATGAAGGCACAGGGTTGTTTAGTGAGTTACTTGGTTGTATGGGGCCGGTCTTCTGCCCAACTGTCTTGGTAGACGGCTGCTGCCCTCAAGGCCGGTCTTCTGCCCAGCTTATCTCAGGACTGGATGAACTCGGGGAACTGTCCGGGCAAGCGCACCAGGGTGGTGTCCGGTGGCTTCACCATGCTTTGAGGCTGGGAAAGCCCTGGCGAATTGGTGGTGTTATCTGAGCCAGAAGGTGGTACAGTCCTGGCAGACGGCTGCCACACCCTATGGCATTCGCGTGAAGGCATAGTCTCCTGAACATCAGCGGTGAAACTTAGAGGACACTGCTTGGCGCGCCACCACTGAACGTGCCAGGGCTAACACCCTTAGCGTGTTAGCCCTAGGACAAGCTGATTTACACCCGTAAGGGTGTAAGAGGTCTTAATGTGCAGCTTTGCAGTTTACGCAATATCTAAGCACAGACGCGGGTGCACTACTCGTGGGAACGGAACAGAAGAGCTGAATCCTAAAGCAGGTCCGCAATGACCTCCTTAAACATCGACGTGTAAGGAGCCTTTATACACCCACAAAAATCCCCTACTTTACACCAAAGAGCAGTAAGTGCACAATAACCCCCCGCCTTCCCCTGCACAATCTATAAAAAGTCGAGAATCGGGCGCCGCGAGTGCATGGCATCCTGCGGCCCACCCAGACCGCTAAGTATATGGGAAGTGAGATTCACCTCCTTTCTAAAGTACGCCACAACTCGGCGGTCGCCACGCCTTAGCGCGCGAACACAGCGTGCGCCCGAACGCGTACGCCTTACGACGACCGCGGATGACGGCTTTTGAAAGGCGCTTCATCTGGCTCCGTGACGTGTAATCTGCGTTTCTTCAAAAGTGCACCCCTTTCAAAAGAGGTATTCACTCGAGTGACGACCTTCATACCTGGCTGATCAAAACGATCGTCCCTATATTCCATTGTTTGCCGCAGGCTGTGCTTATTTTTTGAGTGGGCGTATTGCGGACGCGTGCGCGCTATAGCGATGCAGCGACGCTCGCGATTACAGATATGGTGGACGACGAAAAGCGGCCCGACACGAGCAGGATATTTTTTTTAATGCGAATATTAATGCGAATATTAATGCGAATAGCATTCTTTGGATACTTCACGCACTTTCCGTCTATGTATCTATCTATCTATCTATCTATCTATAATCTATCTGGCTATCTAACCTCTTACGCCGCGGGTCGATAAATAAATAAAAAAGACCGGCGCCGGCTGGGATTCGAACCGTTGACCCTTTGATCAGCAGGCAGACGCGCTAACCACAGAGCTATGAAGGCAGTCATTCACCGCACTCTAAACATTTGTTTATATCTTTACCATAGGACGCGCTTTGCAGCGCTGTCACAGCTACCGGTGCGCGCGCGTTCCATGCACGAGGGCTAGCTCACCCTCTCCGCGCTCACCCTCTCCCTCTAGCTCACCCTCTCCCGCGCTCGGGAGACCTCTAGCTCAGCCTCACGAGAGCGGAATGAGCCCTCGTGCATGGAACGCGCGCGCACCGGTAGCTGTGACAGCGCTGTAAGCGCGTCCTATGGTAAAGATATAAACAACCGTTTAGAGTACCGTTGGTTGAGACTAGCTGAGACGCCAGAAAGTCTGGTCGGTACCATTTTGAGTGTTTGTGCGTATGGCGCGTGCTTTGCTCGCCTTCCTAAGTGACACAAACGCACGTGCTGGGCTGCGGAGATCGTGCGCAGGGCTGTGAAAGTGTCAGCAAATTTAGAATCGCCTCAAGAGTGGGCTGGCGTATCTAGAGTGTGCCGGCCACCTGACGAACGCGCATAACTCCGCACCGTTTGATGCTATTCGCATTAGCGTAGATAATCATTCCCAAAGGATGGGTTCTGCTGATTTTTTTTTCTCACAAAAGCGCGTTCAATGGACCATCCGAAATGCGAAAGGGTGTACAAGCATGGGCGCTATAATTACTCTGCTTCGGCGCTATTTTACGGACAAACGAAAACTACGGCGTGCTTCCGACAAATGATGGTCCGCATCTACTCAGAGACGTCCAGTGGCGTATTATTCTAGACCACGTTATAGTAAAATTACTAAACGTAAAAAAAAAAAGACTGTCGCTTCTGTGCGAGCTTTTTTGGTTTTCCACTGTGTCTTATGCAGTAAGGCTCGCTTACTCACCGGTGTAGTAGGCCGCATTTTCAGCGTGGGAGTCTTTCGACCCATAAACGAATTGGTGCGGTCATTGTGTGACACCACCAATTCGAAAAAAAGCCGTTTAACACGGCTTTTTTCTCGGCCTCCGCGATTTTTTTTAAATGGAAAATAAATTATTATTATTTTTATTATTATTATTGCACCGCTTCTAAGGACGAACGATCATTCTGCGCTGGTAATATACTGGAACAATAACAGTTTTAACTGGGTAAAAAATATAGTCCGCATGACAATGGAGGGGCCTGAAACGATACACTCTCTAAATACTGAAGATATAATTCATCTTCAGACGTTCATAACCACGAAGGCGTGTTATACACCACTTCAATTGTCTGACGTCACGACGTCTCTGCGGTGGCGCTGCTGTCGCCACTGCGCATGCGCGAATGCTTCGCCTCGCGCGAGTCTGGTTTCTGCGCACGCGTGCACTGACCCACACCCGGTGCGGGCAAACGCGGGCCTGCCGGTAAACCGTGTGTTGGTGTTATAGTCGCTGACAATTGAAGAAACGCGCGGCGTGGTTTATTACGTTGACGACGCGACAATGCTTAGTGATTGGTCACTCTGGCATCCTTACGGGTTAACGTCGCAATCTCATTCGCTGCAGAGCTTCATGAACGAGATGCTTCCGGACCAGGCCAGTGACCTGCGTTTCGTTAGGGTGTCAGCAAGCATAGCTCTCCTCCACGCACCCAAGCGGTTAACACACGACAATCGAAGGAGAGAGGTAGCGGCGGTGACCGATAAAGAGCTGTCGCGTAAAGCGGTTTCAACGTTTGAGGCTTATATCTCCAGCTTGGTAGACAAATGTTAGCACATACTGAGTTATTTTCTGGCGGCTACGCACGGTTAAAGTGTTTTTGTGTTTCCTATAGGCTGCGAGCACAAGTTTGATGCGGTGCACATGGTGTGTTTTTGGCCGTACAGTGCGATCCGCTCATAACGATGCCACATATAACGATGTACTGTTTTTAACGATCAGTTCCTAGAGTTTCTAAACTATAAACGCTCAGTTTCTAGACCAGATGCAACGATAATCGGTTATAACGATTGAATTTCCGGGTTTTCTCATGATCGTTACAAGTGGATTGCGCTGTATGTACAGATCCACTAATCACTTACTGACCAAATGCAAAATTTGGAAGCGGAAAATTTATTGCGTGATTATCAGACTCGGTTTCCTGTGTGTGTGTGTGTGTGTGTGTGTGTGCGCGTGTGTGCGTGCGTGCGTGCGTGCGTGTGTGTGTGTGTGTGTGTGTGTGTGTGCGTGTGTGCGTGTGTGCGCGTGTGTGCGCGTGTGTGCGTGTGTGTGCGTGTGTGTGTGCGTGTGTGTGTGCGTGTGTGTGTGTGTGTGCGTGTGTGTGTGTGCGTGCGTGTGTGTGTGTGTGTGTGTGTGGTGTGCGTGTGTGTGTGTGTGTGTGTAATGGAGAAAGAGGGGAGGCGGGAATTGATGGCGCGAGTGCGTTAGCGATGTACGCGTGTGGCCGAGTGCGTTGCAGCTCGGAGCACGTGGAACGAAAGCTCGCGCTCAGAACCTGCAGTGATTCTGAGTTGAATCCCCACCCCTGCCCGTTTTTAATGTTTGTGTTTAATGTTTTTAAACACAAACGTGTTTCATAAATTAATGTTTTTTTTTTTTGTCTTTTTACGCCTGGATCAGCGGCAGCCTTTCTTTGGTCAGTTGCCTCGACCCTAGATTACAGTCCTGTGATCTGGTGTTGGGTTTGTCTCGAGTTTAGGGACGGAGATCGTGGCGGTTACCTCTGGGTGGTCCACTGCACAATCAAGCTGCGCTTTGTGATCGTTGGGGTGCCCTCATGTTAAACACAGAGCGCTGACTCACTGCTTGCTTCTAATTCATCAGTCGTGTTTGGCTAAGGTATTCCGGATACTCTCCAAGACTGCGTCACTTGCGAGATTCCCACGGTCACGTCAAAGAGCTGTGCGAAGGCGAGAGGGAAAAACGTTTTCCGCTTCCACTTTCGAAATAACACAACGGCAGAGGAAATCTCTGACCCAGGGGCAGGAGCGTTACGTGGGAGTATCGCGAGCTGATAAGACGGTTGCAAGCATGGCGACTCGCCGCCGCCATATCTCTGCTCGTGAGGATAAGCCCGTGCAATTACAAGCTTGCCAAAGCATAGCCTCCTCTATACTGACAAAGCCTGGTAGATTGCCACGAGAAGCGGCCGCCGAAATTGAAAAGGTAGAGCGGCCGAAAACGCATGGAGGGGGGGGAGAGTAGAGCCACATGGCGGGCGCCCAGCTGCGGCGAGACGCCGAACCACACTTCTCCCGAGCGCTGGGGTGTCCGCTCGTGCTCCTCGCGTTATCGCGCTCCTCTTTTCTCGTTGAGTTTGACAACCATGTTTGGGTCCTCGCCGCTGCAAAAGCTGTGCGCTGACGTCCAGGTTCCCCGAGAAATGCTCTTTGCTACCAGATCCTCGCGCTCCAAATCTGCAACCGGGCACTCCATGGCTCCGTCGTCGAACTGCCAGGCTTTGTGAGTATAAAGGAGGCTATGGCGAAAGCTATGTTCATTCGCAAGCTGCACGGGCTCGCGCGCATGGGGCCCCAGTAAATCCTCTTGGAAGCAAATGGCGGCGCAGCACTGAAATGAGCGGCCCTTGGAAGCGAATGACGGCGGAGCACCCGCCTGTGGCACGTGTCTTGCGCGTTTCCACAACAATGCTTGGCGGTACTTGAAAGCGTGAATTTTATCGAGGGACTTTAGGCACCAGTTTGGGGCGCCTAGGGGGGGGGGGGGGGGGCGCCTAGGGTCCTCAATGTCCTCCTGTTTAAGGCGATGCCATTCTTTGTAGTACCCGATGCCGACAGGACGCGCTCACAGGGGAAATACAAAGAAATGGACGGTAACCAAATTCCGTTGTAGCAGGGTCAACGCCAAGAGCTCGTGTCGGAAAACGCTCGTTTAACCGCTCAAGAAAAAAAAAAAAAAAAATGGAAGCGTTCGGAACATATTGGCCAGATGTCATCACCATAAGCAAAGCGAACATGAAGGCACCCTAGGGGCACCATGCTTGCAGCTGTCTATTGTCACTGACAGGATTAGAACGGCAGGAGGTGTCCTTCGGGTCTACCACTTCCAGCGCGAGCATCCTACCTTTGATAACGTATACGAACAAGGACGGGAATCTAAAGAAACGCTCTGCCTCTGTCATCCTTGAAACACCCTTGCGGCATGGGTATCGAAGGCTTTTATAACCATATAGAAGGCGCGGTGCTTCAATAAAAGTAAATAAGAAAGAATAATTGCAATTGCCAGTTCGAGAGAGTCAATTAACCCTTTCGGGCAAGACGAATGCACAAATAAATAAATAAACAAAAACGAAGCTGTCCCCTGAAATAACCTCATAATCACCGCGACAGAATAAGCCGTGATGCGCGCACTTCGACGCGCCCAACCTCCGGCCGTCACAACAGCGCGAGCGAGCGCTCCGTTACAAAGTGCCGGCGGCCCCCGTCGGACGACCTGCCTCCGCTTCTGTTCTACGACTCCTCCGCTGCCACTCCCCTCCAGTCGCACGTCACTCAGAAACGGTTGAATCTCGGCAGGAGGTCCCGACCCGGGTACTTAAGAGCGCGACGCATGTGTAAAAACCTGGAGGTCGATGCTTGCTGGCACGCGCTGCTTTCTTTTGACGGCGCCGCCGCCGTGGCCGTGTATGTGTGTGTGTCCGCCGCTGCCGCCAAGCGTGAGGCAGTTTCCGACGCAGGTGTGGCGAGGACTTAGCCGACGGCTAAGTGGACCTATTGTGGAGCCCACTTGTGTCGTCTTCCTTTGTTGTTTGGGCGGACACTTTGAGCCCGCGGAATGACCGCTTGTGGAGGAGAACATATTCTGAGAGGCCGGTTCTACCTTTTGGAGGAGCCTCTTTCCGTATTCGAGACTGTTGGGCTGATCTGCTCGTAAACGGACAGAATGCAGAGCTTAGGAACTGAACTTGCAGAAATAAACGCAGCATCGGACGTTTGTTGCTCCATGATAACGTTCCTGAACCCCTTCTTTTGTTTTTGTTACTAATCACTCGTACTCTTGACAACGTATATCTTGGGGGCTCGGTGACCCGCTGCTTTGCGATCCCAGACATCACTATTTCCATTCCCACCCAAGCTGGTTTAAATGTGCACAAGGATAGTGTCTGATGCACCATTAAAGCGGCTAGAAGTTGTACTCCATTGAGGGGAGTCATATCAATATTTGTTACCCGAACATATGATTACATCTTAAAGCCATGATAGTGGGATCCTTTGAGTATCGATCGCTATTAGACAGAGAAAAAGAAAGAGAGAGAGGAGAAAATGTTCATTTAAAATAGAACACTTGGTTTGAAGGCCCTAACAGGCTGTTTTGGCGAGGGAAGGAACAGCTTATCAAGACGCTTCAAAAGATACAATCAGGAACGGCATAATAAAAACAAAAAAGTGTGTTTGGGATGTAAGCACACAATTAATAACATGATCGTACAAAAAAATACAATGTTCCCTAGTGGTTGTAACAAGTCTATCCTGTCCAGACATACAGTTTGCACAGAGCATGCTAAAAAGATGTCCATGTCCGCGAAACTTCCTGTCGGAGTTTTTTTCTTCCTAAGTCCAAAAAGTAAAACGAAGCAATCAGAAAACGCGAAGCATAGCACAGAGAGTTTTTAGTTCTTTACACTTCGTGCGGGCTGCTGACTGGCAACACCACGCAACCGAACACGGCACGTTCTCTAGCGAGAACCAAGCACAACTTGATTCCGACCCAGCCGCATTCGGTTCGTGCGGAGCATCGGAGGCGCCGACCCCCAAGAGCCTGCGCATTCAGCAATCGTGCACGTTAATAGTCTACAAGAATATATACGCGCAGCAGTCGACAGCCTAACCCCGTATGGGGCCGCCTTTCCATACCCCCAAAAGATGTATGAAGGGACGCACGGCGGTAATTTGTTCTCATTGTTTCGCACACACTAATTGCCCCTCCCCACGCATGTTTCCGAGTACGCGGCTTTTGTTCGCCGTTAATAAGTTCGGTTGTAGCCGAAGGAACTTCGTTGACGATTGCAATTAGCACGTCGTGACTGTTGTCTGGGACCGTGGACGCCTTCCGTGAGCGCAGCAGAAAGACGGAGGCCTCTATACACGTGGGAGAGGGAGGAAGTGATTCATGACTTGTGTATAACTCGCCGGCTTCCTTATTGGTTTCCGTACGTACGAAAGAACGACTCCCCACAGCGATGATCAATAGCAACGTTGTTTTCGTGAGTCGATCGGTGAGCGAAACGGATTCTGAACGCCTCGTGCATGCGTTACAAAAACAGCCCGGGGCAGTTTGCGCGTGCCGTTCCACATGCCGAACACGAAGCTACATAGCGTAGCAGACTTCGTACTAGCTGTCGTTGTTTTCCTATTTTTTTTGGTAATAATTGAGAAACCCAACTGCTGTTAATATAGTGGTACTTTTTATATGTACACATTCACATCTATATAACGTTTCTTTAAACGAGGCCAGTACTCGTGTGTTCTTCACCGACACACATGCCGAGTACACATGCATCG
>JAZHYW010032403.1:0-10477 GCA_037355805.1 Ixodes ricinus | reverse complement strand
TGTACTCGTTCAGTTACGTGTACTCCTAGTATTGAGGAAGTAATCATTCGAGGTTTCTACGCCAGAGCTTGAAAGAAGGTGCGACTTCAAAATGGCTTTCAAACCCGTGGTTTCAGTTATCCGCTCGATGCAGTTGTTTTTTCTGCTCGTAGCAGGCTTGTTGAGGCGTTGGCATTAAACGTAGCTATTCAACGTTGTTTACGCGATTTACCGAAGTTGTCCTCGGCAGGCGTCAATGCGCCCGCGTCATAGTCGGCGGCAGTCACCGCCACGTGTGCCGTCACGGAAGCTGTAGGGTGTATTAATTAACGTCTAACGGCTACGGTTTAAGTTCTGTGTTCTGGTTAACAAAGCCAGGCTATTCCCTTCGTCCATCTACGATGTCTCCTTCATCGTATTTGAGTTGTTGAATTAGCAGAAAAAAATATTTACTTACAAAACTTTTTTTATATAGAATGCGTACTCGGGGTGATTTAGCGGGTTGAAACGGCACACAGTATCACCCATGCATATGCAAAGTGTCTCTCAAAAATATTTAACTTTTTTATTATTATTTGCGGGTTGCCGAAGCACATACTTTGCCCAGATATAGCGCCACCGGTCCGAGCCAGATGCCGAAGTTTCAGAAGTAACCGTTTTCACCAAATGTTTGTAAGGGATGGTCTAAACATTTTAGTTGGAAAGCGGCATTCTATATTACGTTTTCGAGCACCTGGAGATGATTCTTGCATATTACTAGGTTCGGATTTTCGGTTTAAACCAATACAAACCGATAAAAGTACGCCAAATCCATTTTCGAAATTCGGTTTTAACCGAAAAAGGTCAGTTTTTAAGTTCGGCATTTTCGATTTAAACCGATAGAAGTACGTCGAAGCCATTTTCTAAAATTCAGCTTTAACCGGAAAATGTCACTTTAACCTTCCAGTCGTATCGCAGAGCCGTGGCGAAAGGTGGAACGACAGCGTCTATTGAAACGTGTCCGAATGCATGGGATACATGGATGCCATCACGACCGTTTTGGTTTAATGAGCGCACTATCGATCGGAACGTAAAGTCCGAAATGCCCCATGACTTCGCCATGTGGGAGCGTGTTTTCAAACTCGCTTGTAAGGAAGGCTGACTCAACGCAAGCTCTGCATCTTGTGTTGTGCTTCAAAACGTCGCACCGTGTCTCTTTTGGCGGTCACAATTGGTCGATTGGCCGATTTTGGCTCCAGGCAGCACCTCATCACCTCAGCCTGCCAGTGCCCAGTGTTAGCGTTGAGAGGGCATTCTCGAAACTCAGGGTCATATTATCAGGAAAGAAAGAGTGCGGATCAACGAGAAGAACCTGGGAAAGTACATGTGTGTGTAATATCATAAGATTACGTAATCCTGATGTACAGAAGGTGATTTGTTCCATGTTTTTTGTGGGAATAGGCTTCATATCTGACTTGTTTGTACTTCTATGTTTTTTCTTGTTTCTTTTACAGTTGCACACATTTGCCAAATAAAGTGTCCATTTATTTTCATGACATCTGTGCCGTTAATCTTTGAGTGATCACTAATATCAGAACTACAAGGATCATCTGATCCGGTGTCTGTTGGTGTTTATTTTATATTCACCGAAAAAAGCCGATAAAGTTTTGTGGGTAGATATATACGCCGATAAAAACCGAAAATTGAATTTTAAATTAAACACCGAAAAAAGTGCGCCGAATTTTGAAAAAATAGAAACCGAAAACGCGGAACCCTACATATTACCAAAACGGGGCCCCATTTTCCCTTCGAAATATTCAGAAAATCACGTAACTTTCAAATAAGATGACGTTTAGTTTTGAAATAGTGGCACCTGGCTCGGACCGCTAGCGCTACATTTGCGCACAGAAGGAGTGTACGCCAATGCGTAATTTATTTATAAAAAAAAAAAAAAAGGGAGAGGGGGGGGAGAGAGACATGCTGTACATCGAGACCGGTTCTTGTGCAGGTCTGCAGCCCCTAATCCCCAAAATAATGCCATTCGATGGTCCATCCCGACACTACGACGCACTTTCCGCTGTGGTTTCCCCTCCGATCTGTTTTTGTTTTATTTTCCCTTCTTTAATTTTTTTTTTCCCGCTTTCCGACCGGACTTTAGTTACGTGTTCTAGTGCACGCGGGGATGAAGCAACAACTTGGTCACGGACGGCGTCGGCCGCCTGGAAAAGGCGAGCTATCAGCCATTAGCTGATTTCTCTCTCCAGCGAGAAAGGGTGGCGCAAACGTACCTTGATACGCACGTCGTAGGCGTATACTCCGCTCACCCCTACGCTGACAGTGCGTTGGAAGCTACGCGCTCGCAGGGCCAATCAGCAGCCTTCCTTTCGTCACCTGAGCCCGCTCGCTGACGCCTCGGTAAGGGCGAGAGCCGGAACACACGCGGCGAAAGATAGACGTATGTGAGGTCGGAACGAGCACGTAGTCTTCTCAGCACCGTCAGCTCTGTGCGCGCGCGCCTGCCTTTGAGGTACCCCGAGGCTCGTCTCTCTCCTCCGCCTCGTCGGTCTGAGTCACGCAGAGTCGTTGGAGCATTATTACTCCGTCGACGTCACCTGCTGCCGTAAACGTCAAGGGGTAAAAAAAGAGCTTTTTCTCTTCCTTTTTGTTTCTTCTTTTTGCGGGCGATATTATCTACGTGACGTCAACAGACAGCCTGGGCTGCCGGCTGATATACAGTCGAGATTCCCAAAACAACTGCGCAGTTTGAAATCATGTGCGCTCAATTCTAGAGACTTCTCGCCTTTCAACAAAACCAGAGAAAAAAAAATGAAAAAGATAAACAAAAATAATTCGTGTAAAATATGTTTTTTTTTCTGTTCTTTTTTTTTTTAATGAGACAATTTGATTAATGAATGACGTAGAGGGGAAGAAAAAGAAAACATGTGTGGGGGCGTTCGTCATCGAACATAGCTTCTAGCACTGTATTCCGTTTCGCCCGCCTCACTGCGTACGGCAGATGACGCTACTAGGACACCGAAGCCAATATCATGCCATGTGAGCGTCACGTGACGGGCACAGCGACGAAGCGGACGCGTGGGCACCTAGTGCGTTTACAGCGTTGCAATGGCTGGGGTGGCTCGTAGTATCCGCTGCGGTGCAATGTTTGCCGTAGCGTTGCAAGACCCTACGTTTGCCGTAGCGTACTGCACCGAGTACGCGCTGTTTTAACGCTTGCCAACAAGTGGAAACGAGTATATATGAACAGCTGGGTGCTCCGTCGCACGAAGAAAGATGGTCTTTAAAGAGCCTTTCATTTTTTGCGTCGCAGAAGGATAGGTTCAGCTGATTGAATGGCGGTGGTTGAACATATATGTTAGGGTTGAATTTGTGCGAGTGAAGCTGATATAATTAAATGTCCTAATTATTGGTAATCATTCTTCCTTTTTAAAGGAAGAAGGACCTCTCCTCATTTGGGTCAGTGTATACTGAAGATGCCACCTGCAGAGGTGGCGAAACGTCTGCACCTTTTTGTTATTAATTTGTTATGTTAAGTCGGAGTAAACCTTTTCAATCATGAATTCACCCGGCTTTTGGAACATGTTTGCACTTTTTAAAGTCGGTGGCTTTTTTTTCCCCTCGTTTTAATGATATTAGCGTTATTACATATCGGTTTCTTTGTTTCGATCAGACGCCCAAACGCGAAAAATAAATATCAACAAAACGTTTCGAAGTTGAATCCCCAAATCCCCGAATCCGAGTTACGCTGCAAAGCTAACGAATGGTCTCCACTTTCCGAGAGCTTGGGTACACACCTGCTTGAGCAGTGTAATTCTGATCGTGCTTATGTAGGCGTCAGGCGTACCGCAAATATTTTAGGATAACGGACAATATAAAATATATTATCGTCTTCGTCGACATGTAAAAAACTCAAAGGTCCATTTCCCAGCTGCACATGCCAACAACAACAATTCGGTGAAATCGCTCTCAAATGAGAAGGGATTTCGTGCGGTTTCCGAAGAGGAGCCTCTAAATGCTGACCTTCCGGTAAGGCCAGCTGAACTAGAAAAAACACACTTGCCTGAAATATGAACCAACTAGCTCAGCTCAAGGTTGACTTTCCGTTGACGCCAAAAAATAATTCGTTTTTAAAATAAATTGAAGGTTATACATAATTTAGAGGCGTGTATACTGTTCCCAACTCTTTCAATAGCTGAGAACAATGTCGTCGCTATCCAACCGTACAATTCACGGTGTATCGCAAAATGGGTCTTCTCCCATTGCACGAAAAAAAAGTTGCTTAGGGTCTCGTTTCATCAGAAGGACAAATGAATACTGATTAAAGACATTGGAAACATATCACGTTGTTGGCAGTCTCTGTTTACGTGTGGCAGTTTACAATTGAACAATTGGTTCTGCGGAAGGTTGTTCTTGTCACCTGGGCCTCTAAACTCGTCAAACACAAAGTTGAGGTCGAAGTGGACGGAGCGCACCGATTGGCCTATCAAGACGATGACATTCGCGCTTTTTTCGCCGACGTCCAATCGGACTTGGCTGCCGAAGGCTCCCGATGAGCTTCCGTTTTTCTGTCCTTCCTAACAAATTGTAGGACGCATAGTTTCCCCGACTTTGGTAGTGATGAAAATAGAGGACACTCATTGATCTTCTCTCCTGCGAATCGAGACGATAAAGCGCCCTGAAATAAACGTAACGCATACATGTGATTTTTCATCTCAATAATTCACTCCTGCAAAATGTCCTTGACATAGTACCAGTGTGGAGTACATGTAATTCTAAGTAACAACTGCTACGTACTGGCCAGTTCAATCATGTGGTTCGGTCATTCTGGCAGGTGAGAAAACCACATATCGATCAAGCCGCGCCTTCGGTGTGTTACCTTCGAGGAAAGAGGCACGTAAACTACTTTCCGCTACGAGCCTCCGCGGAATGCCCCTCCAAATGTGTCGATATTCGTTGATCCGAGATGAACGCAAGTACCGCCGCGTGATACAACGTTGGCTCATCGGCGAATCATCTCGCTCTCAGGTACGATTTTGAAAGATTCGTATAGCCGCAGAGGACAGTAGCCGCGTTTACGGTATGCGCTCAGTCGTGGTCCCGTATCTGACACGAATGAATTCTTCGATATCAGGAAGGATGGGAGCGACGACTCACTGGCGCCGTTTCCGTATACGCGGCATTCTCGGAAGAACGTGGGGATGTCCGGTCTATAGAGTCTGGGCGTATAGACCACAAATGTCCGGACCAGGCACGTAGCCAGGATTTTGTTTCGGGGGGGGGGGGGGGGGGGGGGCGCCCATGACAAAGTGCTGTATGAGGGGGAGGGGGAGAGGAGGTCCCAGCAAAATCGAAGATTTCGGGGGGGGGGGCCGGGCCTCATGGCCCCCCCCCCCTGGATACGTGCCTGGTCCGGACTATGACTATTTGTTTATTTTTCTCGCGTAATTTCATTAAAACATACGCAAAATGTTTCTTCTCGTAAAGTTTATGATTACGCGAAAAAGACGAGAAGCAAATCGCGGGAGTGAGCAGACATGAGTTGCACGTGACGTCATCGGGGTTGTCATTCCCACTGGTTCTTGCCGAGAAAAATCAAAATTCGGTGGCGAGGAATACGTGCTGCAGAAAGCAAATAGGTGCTCAGCAGCAAGGACGCCACGGTGGCCGCTGATGTGAGGTCGATGCAAGCCGCGTATAGTTTCAGGGCTGTTAGTTTGGACTTTGTTGTGCTTTGCTTGTTTGGTTTTCTTCGGACAGAAGGTCATTGTGACCTGGCAAACGGCAGATTTGCTCAGCGCCGTTGATTACCCGTTTGCATCGCTCAGCAGGCAGCAACAACGAGAGACCACCAGAAAAACGAAAACAACAAGAGACAACAAAGAAAAAGATAAAAATGATCAGTAGTACAACAGTTCGTAGCAAAAACGCCATTTAGAGTCGTCGACGTGTTAGAAAACCTTACATGCGGAAAAATAGCGTTACGTGTGTGTGTGTGTGTGTGTGTGTGTATGTGTGTGTGTGTGTGTGTGTGTTTTTACGGTGTACATTATGTTATTTTTATATAAATTAAATAGGGATCCTTTAATTTATCTCTCAGTGCACTGCGGAACGCAAAGAATCGAGACTTTGGAGCCTGGACATTGCTGATCAATTTCATATGGTTCGGGATTGCGAGGCATATATTTACACTGCTCTTTGTTGACGTTTACAAAAACGTAGCCCGCGGTGTAACGAAAGAGAGAGAGAGAGAGAGAGAGAGAGGGTAGAAATAGGCAGCCGCGTGGGGAAAGAAAACAGATCACATATATGACGAGCAAGCAAGACGGACGTGGTGCGGGCGGATGGAGGTTATTACGTAAGGGGGGCATCTCCAGTCAGAGAGAGAGAGAGAGAGAGAGAGGGGCGAGCAGTCAAAGCGCGACTTCCATCTTCGTCTTTCCCGGACCCGTGCCTCGGATCGATTTCCCGAAATAGGGCACGACAGTCTCCGTCAAGAGGGACAGGACAAAACGCGCCGACAAGGAAAGAAACAAGCAAAGAAAAGCACTACACGACGTAACAAAAACAAAGATGGTAATAGAAAAGAAAGAATGGGAGAGAGAGAAAGAGGAGACGATTCCAGAGTTGCTGACAGCGCGGGCTGTCATTTGAGACAGTACTCAAAATGGGACAAACAATATAGGACATGAGATTCGGGGCCATGGTATATATTCTCGCTCCGCAACGCGCGAGGACCGATTGTCAGTTCGCGCTACTCCGGCTGACGTGAGCTACATACATTTCAGATGCGAACCAACCAGGAACGTAAACCATACTCAGCAAATTACTTTAAAAGTGTGGTTTAATTATACTTATTATTCCTTTGTTCCAAATGAAGTTAATCACTTTTACGATAACTACCTCACAAAAGTTAATTCGTTACAATTGAGCGTAACTTTCATAAATTAATGCAGTTGCTTAGCAACCTACTGTAACTTTCTGTGCTTTCCGACAACAATGATGTTGACCTGGCAGCATTTTTTTCAGCACTAAAATGCATTTTTCGTTTTTTATCTGACCGTTGTATTATTCATCTTGCATGCCGCGTTTCACATTCGTCACATTTTGTACTTTTAGTTCATCTGCTTCATTAAAGGCATGATACGGGAACTTGGCTTCGAGTGTGACACGAGTCAGTTTTATTCACTGGCAACCACCCAAAATCTTTTTTACTTTTTGTTTTTGTACGGTATCATAAAGGAAATGTGATCTAGTAATTAGTAGGCACTGAACAAATCTAACGGAGACTCGAACTTTGTTATTATTCCGGAAACGGCCGTCAGGAATCGCGATAAAATATTCAATATACGCATCGTTATCACATTATTAAATTTGCATTATTTTTCTCCGTAACAACGGAAGGCATTCACGCTTTATGTGGGCATCTTCGGGGCCCTTCTGTGGTTGATGTAGCTTTGACAGCGTCGTACGGTTTGCAAAAGTAACGAAATACGTTACTCTGCTATTTGCCAATATAAGAAACGCGTTACCGCTACCGTTACCGATAAAACCTAACGCACGTTACTTTTGTGTCACTTTATGTTTAGAATTTAAAACGTTTATATTTGGACGTTGGGGACAAGTGTTGATGCGTAAGCACCACATATCAAAAAAAGAAAAGAGAAAAAAACACATCATTGTGCACATGCAGGAGCTTAACGAAATTACCTGATCTTTTTTTACGATTTTGATTTTGAGATTTGTGGGATGAGTTCGAGAATTCTATATGACTTGGCGCCTCACACGAAACAAATTGAAAGGCAATTTTGTTTCGTCTTGGGAAGAAGATATAACGAGATAACGTAACTACGTTACCCGTTACACGAAATAAGTAACATAGGTACGTTGCCCGTTGCTGTTTTGAGAAGTGCAACGAGTAGGATTATTACGTTACTGGTGACGCGTTCCAGCCAACAGTGGGTTCTGAAGAGCCGTTCAGCTTTGTGTTCGCTGTCGCTGACGGGTTCATCCTCGAGTCGGCACTTGCAAAGTTTCATAAGTTGGCAGAAGGGAAATGATGCACACCCAGTGTATTTTGACCCGTCAGTAACTTTATAACACGAAGCTCCAGAATGCATGACAAAATCATCGAATAATTTGTTGTAGATCGTAATTAAAATGTTGCAATTACCAATGTAAAGAGCACGTGAATTTCAAGTACAATTGTATTCGGTTAGAAAACTTATATGACAGCTAGAAGTTTCTCAAAATGGTAAATAAATTACTAGAACAATCAAGCTTTTCATCGGAGCTAATTAACTGCAATTAAAATTTCTCAGAAAAGTAATTCGGTTAGTGTAGCAGCTGTGTGCCACCCAACCGTAGCGTGAACTGTAAAAATAAATATTAGAGAGTTTTAGTAGATCGTTCCGATGACTCCGATAACGATACCCCATATTCCGCCGCCGCCTTTGCGCATGCATCGTATCGTTATCGAGGGTATCGTGTAGGCATCGGAACGATCTACTAAAACTCCCTATTATTCGTCGCGTGGCCTCCTCACCGAAAGGGCTACGCGAGATTACCTGCTTGTGGTTTTGTGCCCCCTTTGTTGTTGTTTTCTTTTCGACGTTATTTTTGTGCAAAATGCCATGGAACAAAAAAGAATCGCATGAGTCTTACTGCAGAAAGTTGCCTTCCGTCTTTTTCTCCCTTTAAAAATATTGCTAATTTAAAAAGAAAAGTAATAATAATAATAAACATCAGGAAAGAAAATTTAACGGAACACGCGGATCTTTCATGTCCTTTCGTGACCCCTATCCATCCACGATTGCAATCAACTTTGACTCTGACGAGAATATTGTTTGTCATCGTTCTGGCTGGAAGACTTGCGTCACGGCGGAGGTGAACAGAGGGGCCCGTGCGCAGCAGCTCCTTCCGGAACTTTACATCCGACAAACGGAAGTGGGGCAAACAACCAAAACGAAAGAAACAACAACAAAAGGCAAATCACGAAGACCCTTGCGTTATCCCGCCTCGTACTTCCGGTATCGAGAGCCATCTGGTCTGCCAGATGGCGTTCTGCGGACCCACAACAACCCAGAGAGCCCGGATTTAAGAGGGGCAACTCAGAGCATGGAAAGCGTTTGCAGTTTAATGATGGACGCCTCTTGCGCCGATTGATTGCAAGTGCGCACGCGTAGCGTCGCCGCCTAACAAGGAAGAAAGCGGGACTCGGACATGCGCAGATAATTGCAAACGAGGCAACGCTTTTTCTTTTCGTTGTTTTTTAAAAAATAATTTACGCAATGCCGAACGCTTATTCTCTGTCCAAGTGTAGTGCTAGCAGTCCGAAGAACGTGTCAAAGTTTCTGAACGAACCCGCTGTCTCATTCGAAAGTAAGTTATAAGTGACTTTCTGAAGATTTCAATGGGAAAATGGGACCCGTTTTTCTACGTTATCGGCAATTGGAGCCCTCCAGCTCCATGTATTCGAGAGCTAGCGTCGGGCTCCATATTCCCATTAAAAATTTAAGAAGAATCCCCGCCAGGGCAGCTCCGCCGTCAGTTTAAACGTTTTTATCGAAACATATTTTCGGAAAGGGTATTAAAAATTAAGCCTATAGCAGCAGTTAAATCTGTAAAAACTGTTTACATAATTTATAATCGTTAAAATACGCTGAAACCGATACCGAAACCTAACTTGCCACTTGACTGGTCCGCCATTTTGACGTGACGTCACATATGGTATAAACACTCGCACGTCTGCAGTTTGAGCCTGGCCAGCCTGGCAGGAGGTCACTGTTTTGTGTTCGTGCCACGGATAAAGATGGACTCATCAGGCTCGTTTGAATCGAGCAACTATGAGTATATGCTGCTAGAGTTTGAGCGACGATGACGATAACCGTTCTCATACGATCCGCCGGCATCGCCTCCGGGGAACCGCTAGCGGCGGCTGCATTCGCGATCCGCCGCCATGTGGAAGCCAGATGCCGCTTCCGAAGCGGAATGGTAAGGCAGCTTTTGTTGCTCAGTACGCCAGAAAAACTGATTGACGTTATGCCTTGGAGGCACTTTTTGTTATATCTTAGGGTCTGACAATAGACGGTTTAGTAGACCGTGTTTTCAAGCGACGCTTCCGTAGCGCGAGACCCTACGGCACAACACCAATTTCCTCCAGTCGCCATTACGCGCTTTTACATAACTGTATAAACCGATAACATAAGCAAAAAGCAGACACTCGCTAGCACCAACAAGCTACAGAGCAAGCACCCTGACCAACATGCGACGTCACGGCAACGTCAGCGCCATCATGGCAACCTCCGTGTGCCGCTCTTGCTCAGTGTTGCCAGTAGGGCGGCAGCCAAGTGATTTGGGTATGGCATATAAATTTCAAAATACATTTTCTTCTAAGAAAATTAATATTTTCCCGAGATATTTTGTGCACATGCTCAGGAAGGGCATCCAAAACACGGTGAAAATTTTAAAGAAATCGGTGACCATCAAAATCACGGCGGAGATG
>JAZHYW010032402.1:0-22439 GCA_037355805.1 Ixodes ricinus | reverse complement strand
TAGAGTCATTTCTTTGTTCTTCGACGCCTGTTTTTATTAGTTATAACTTACTAACACTGTATACGAACAATTACCAACTATGAAAGCAGTCAAGTAGTTTGGCAGCACTACCGCTTCTCTTTTAAGAACATACCTCATTACCACAGATTCATGTAAAATGGTATTTCATGAAAGTCAGGCCAAACCGCTGCGGCGAAAACTAGCATCGCACAAAAAATGCATTTTTATATTTATATGTCTCAAGGGCGCTATTTAGGAAAAAACAGTACCAACCTAAAAGGAAGCTGAGGAGCTGTATGGAAAAGAAAATGAATTAGTGGTGAATTCCAGCGTGCACTTTATAGTGTGAATTTGAATAGCTAAAGCATTTTACCCTGAACGTATCAATACACTCGAGAAAAACGAATAAAAATCTCACTAGGGTCTCTTATGTTATCAAAGCCCAAGCGCCGATGTAAACGTGACAGCGAACCTCCGAAGACAGCGCGCTCTCTGACGACGCACTTTTGGTACCGTTTCGGTGATACCTTTCGTTTTTGGTACCTCTCGTGTCGGTGACGTGTGTTTGTACTTTTCGTGTCGCCGACGTGTTTTCGCTCAAGGACTTTGAAGGTCGACTGAACGATGAGACATATAAGCGCCTCCTTCGCCTTAAAACTCCGCAGGGTGTGACGTCATACCCAGTGGTCTCAACTCGCCTTGGGCGTGCCGTTTGCCGAGGAAACACATGCAGCGTTTCTGACTGCTTCGTGTAAGGCTTCTGTAGAAGGCGCGAAAACGTCGATATCTCTGTACACATACGTCCCGATACTGTAAAACCCTTACTCTGTCGCAAGCCCTTTAATTTTGCGTGATATAAACTATTTCGCAAAATTCGAGCTGACACGCGAAAAAATTTCGGACCCGAAGCAGTTCAATGCAGGCTCTGGAATTCGGCAACGCATGGTCAACGCGATTATGTTCCCTGCGAGCCCCAGAGGCCGAGCATTCTAGGCCGCCCTCACTCACCCTCACCCTCACAGCCACACTCACCTAAGCCCCACTCACCTCACCCTCACAGCTACACTCACCTTCAGCCCCTCACTCACCCTCATCCTCACAGTCACACTCACCTTCAGCCCTTCACTCACCCTCACTGAACCTCACGCACTCACGCCCTTCACGCACTCACTGCCCTCACGCGCCCTCACGCCACTCACCGACCTCACGCCCCTCACGCACTCATGGCCCTCACGCCACTCACCGCCCTCACGCCCTCACGCACTCATGGCCCTCACGCCCTCACGCACTCACGCCTCACGCCTCACGCACTCACGGCCCTCACGCCACTCACGCCCTCACGCACTCACCGCCCTCACACCCCTCACGCACTCATGGCCCTCACGCCACTCACCGCCCTCACGCCCCTCACGCACTCATGGCCCTCACGCCACTCACCGCCCTCACGGCCCTCACGCCCCTCACTGCCACTCATGGCCCTCACGCCCTCTCACCGCCCTCACGCCCCTCACGCACTCATGGCCCTCACGCCACTCACCGCCCTCACGCCCCTCACGCACTCATGGCCCTCACGCCTCACGCACTCACCGCCCTCACGCCCCTCACGCACTCATGGCCCTCACGCCCCTCACCGCCCTCATGCCCCTGCTCACCGCCCTCACACCCCTCACGCACTCATGGCCCTCACGCCACCTCACCGTCCCTCACGCCCCTCACGCACTCATGGCCCTCACGCCACTCACCGCCCTCACGCGCCCTCACGCACTCATGGCCCCTCACGCCCCTCACGCACTCACGGCCCTCACGCCCCTCACGCACCCATGGCCCTCACGCCACTCACCGCTCCTCACGGCCCTCACGCTCACCGCCCTCACACCCCTCACGCACTCATGGCCCTCACGCCACTCACCGCCTCACGCCCTCACGCGCCCTCACGCACTCACCGCCCTCACGCCCCTCACGCACTCATGGCCCTCACGACCCTCACGCCTCACGCCCTCACGGCCCTCACGCACTCACCGCCACTCACGCCCCTCACGCCCTCACGGCCCTCACGCCACTTCACTGCCTCGGCCCTCACGCCACTCACCGCCCTCACGCCCCTCACGCACACATGGCCCTCACGCCACCTCACCGCCCTCACGCCCTCACGCCACTCACCGCCCTCACACCCTCACGCACTCACCGCCCTCACGGCCCGCTCACGCACTCATGGCCCTCACGCCACTCACCGCCCTCACGCCCCTCACGCACTCATGCCCTCACACCCCTCACGCACTCGCGGCCCTCACGCCACTCACCGCCCTCACGCCCCTCACGCACTCATGGCCCTCACGCCACTCCACACGCCCTCACGGCCCCTCACCGCACTCATGGCCCTCACACCCCTCACGCACTCACGGCCCTCACGCCTCACGCACTCACGGCCCTCACGCCACTCACCGCCCTCACGCCCTCTCACGCCCCTCACGCCCCTCACGCACTCACGGCCCTCACCGCCACTCACGCGCCCTCACGCCCCTCACGCACTCAATGGCCCTCAACTTGCCACTCATCACGACCCTCACGCCCCTCACCGCCAACTGCATGGCCCTCACAAACTCTCGCGCACTTACAACGCCGCTCACGGCCTGTCACGCACCTCATAGTCACTCTCTGCCACCTACACGCTCTCACGCCAGCACCTCATCGCGCCTTCACACCCGCTCACGCACTCATGGCCCTCACGCCGCTTCACTACGCCCTCACACGCCCGCTTCACGCATCAAACTCGGCCCATCGCGCCACTCACCGCTCTAGCACGCCGCTCTCCCGCCCTCACACCACCTCACGCACTCAATGGCCCTCACGCCACCTCACCGTCCCTCACGCCCTCACGCCCACACGGCCCTCACGCCACTCACCGCCCTCACGGCCCTGACACCCCTCACGCACTCATGGCCCTCACACCCGTCACGCACTCACCGCCCTCACGGCCCTCACGCACCTCACAGCCCTCACGCCACTCACCGCCCTCACGGCCCTCACGCACTCATCGCCCTCACACCCCTCACGCACTCACCGCCCTCACGCCACTCACCGCCCTCACGCCCCTCACGCACTCATGGCCCTCACGCCCCTCACCGCCCTCACGCGCACTCACGCCCCTCACGGCCCTCACGGCCCTCACGCACTCACCGCCCTCACGAACCTTCACTGCGCCTCAGAGCACTCACGTCACCTCACCGCACCTGTGACGCTGCACGTGCTCACGGCCCTCACGACCCCTCACGCACTCATGGCCCTGCACGCCGCTCACTGCCTCACCCGCCCTCACGCACTCATGGCCCTCACGCACTCACCGCCTTCACGCACTCACCGCCCTCACACCCCTCACGCACTCATGGCCCTCACGCCCTCACCGCACTCACGCGCCCTCACGCACTCATACGCCCTCACGCCCCTCACGCACTCATGGCCCTCACAGCCCTCACGCACTCACCGCCCCTCACGCACTCATGGCCCCTCACGCCCCTCACGCCCTCACGCCTCACGCCCCTCACGCACTCATGGCCCTCACGCCACTCACCGCCCTCACGGCCCTCACGCACTCATGGCCCTCACGCCCCTCACGCACTCACCGCCCTCACGGCCCTCACGCACTCATACCCCTCACGCCCCTCACGCACTCATGGCCCTCACGCCACTCAGGCCCGCTTCAGATGGGGCAATTTCGCCCAGAAACTTGACGTCGCAACACCAGCAACACGGGCCGCCCGCGTTCACACGCAGCAACCAATTGCTGCAATTTGCCATCATCATCATGAAATTTTATTTTTCTTGCACTATTTAGACACACAATTACGCGCTATAAACGTGTTTTTATGCATTTAAATCTCGTTGAGAATACTAATGCATCTTTCTGAAACAGTTTATTTCCAAAAACGATCAATTTCAAACCAGAACCAAGTCTTTTGTTGTCATCATCACCGGCACGAGGTATCACGTGAAAATATCGCGTCCCTGATTGGATGCAGCCGCTTCAAACGTCTTCGAATTGCTCCGAGTTGCTCGCTTGTTTCGAGCCGGACCCGATCTCAGCAATTCGTGTCGATCTAGGGAAAGCTAGGGAACAACCCGCCAGCAACACCAAAATTGCTGAGAAAGTTGCTCCGTCTGAAGGGGGCCTCACGCACTCACCGCCCTCACGCCCCTCACGCACTCATGGCCCTCACACCCCTCACGCACTCACCGCCCTCACGGCCCTCACACCCCTCACGCACTCATGCCACTCACGCCACTCACCGCCCTCACGCCCCTCACGCACTCATGGCCCTCACGCCACTCACCGCCCTCACGCCCCTCACGCACTCATGGCCCTCACGCACTCACGCCCTCACCGCCCTCACAGCCCTCACGCACTCACGGTCCTCACAGCCCTCACGGCCCTCACTCACCCTCACACTCATGAATTTTCCTGGTTCAGAAACTCACTCACCCTCACCTCACCTGTGAAGATGAGGGTGAGTGAGGGTGAGTGAGGGCCCTCATGAGTGAGGTTTGCCGAGGTATGCCCTATGACCGATTCATGAAAAATGGGGACCGCGAAATAAAAGTTTACAGTATTCCGTTCTCATTCCGCGACGGAGGGGGGGGGAATTGTTTAGCGCTAGTTTGAAAGTACTGTTGTGGGAGATATAATTTTTATATTCATGATCCTGGAGGCCAATTTTGAAGAAAATTGCAGTGTTTTCTCTGAAATACGTAAACACAGCAGTTTCTTTAACGTTCACTATACGGAGGGTTTCAATTACTTTCCAGTCATAGTCCTTTTTCATTATTACTTTTAAACCTAACGATTTAATTAAAAGAGCTAGTGTCTATCCGCAGAAAACTTCTAAATCCACATAATAGCGAAATGTAAGGCACTCAGCATTTTCCGGCGTTCCAGAAAGCCTCAGACGTGTTTTTAAAGTTTGAGTTTCCTCTCCTAACGCATTCTTGTCGCTGGCTGTCCTACTTCCCGTGAAAAAGGCGCACAACTTCCATCGTGCGTGACCTAAAGCCCCTTTATACGGAAGAGTAAAGCGACATCCTTCGAAGACTGCCGCCTGCTATCTTGGGCTGATCCAGGCGGCGCTACCGCAGGCGAGCGGGTGTCAACAAAGCAAAACATAAAGACAAAAGATACGTGCGCGTCAGGGGAGGATGGAGAAGGAATGCCTATGCTGTCGTTGAAGCAGTGCGTGCTATGAGCTCATGTCGCCAATCAAATAACGCCGGAAAGCTGTGCAACGTCCACGGCTTTCATCGTCTTTCTTTGAGCACAACCTTTCGTAGTTGGTAGACCGTAGCCGGTGCGCTTTTAGCCTGCGATGTGGCGTTTTGCGCGTGTCTTTCAGCCTTTGACTGCGCACTAGACTCCAGTATAGGAGGCCTTTATGCTCTCTGGCATGTGTCTTGGGGCCGATCCGAGCAGTGCATTACAGTCGGCGCGCTGGGTGCTTAATAACAGCAAGGCATAAAGATAAAGGTGTGCGCGTCAAAGGAGGAGGGAGAAGATGTCACCTCGCTGCTTTTTCTTATTCCTTTGGCGACGTTAGAAGGACCATGCATTCTTCGCGTGACGGAAGTAACCCAACAAAAAGCATGTCTGGCGAAATCATTTGAACTGCATGAAAGCGATGTTCTAGCCCGTCGGCTCATGTCTACGCCGCCTGTCTCCTCTCCTAGAGTGGGAGGCAAGGCGGGAGAGGAACGTCTCAGGAGCAGTTCAAATGACATGACCTCACTTTTCCCCACTTGACTACACTCTAAAAAAAGGTGTAGCTTTTACACTCCTTGTCACATATTTGACACCCCGAAACTTCAGTTTGACGTGCAGCGCACTGAGGTTGAACCGAAGCTACCAACTTTCACGAGCGGCTTGATAGCCGAGTTATACAACTTATTAAAATAGCTAATGGACGTATGACTCACTGCAAAAAAAAGTAATCGGGGTTTTGCTGGCTCAACTGCAAAACCTCAGTGATTTTCTTTTGTAGTCTTTGATACGTACTTTAGCTGTTTAATATGGTACATCCCACCGTCATCAAGACTCTCGTAAAATTTGATGCCGTCAGTTCGACGTTATTGCGCTGTACGTCGAATCGAAGCTTTGCAGTGTCAAATCTGTGACAGAGGTGCTAAAGCCTACACGTTTCTTTTAGAGGTGCCCCAAAATGTATGCGGTGCAGATTACAATATCCCGTCAAAATATTCCTAAGCTCTCCTAACGAAAAACCTTACATTAATAAATAATTTCTTGGTACAATAGATGCATATGATCAAATAAGATCAATGTGAAGACACACAACTGTGTTATAAAGAAAATACAACCTTCTCGAGAAGATGCAAGAACAACTATATTCTATAACTCAGGTTATAAAAACTGAGGAAAAAGTTTCTTAAAACTGTATGTTATCCTTTACTGCTCTTCTGTGCATTTGTTAGACCGGGACATTCTTTATCACCTGTAAGTTTTTTTCATTAGGTTGGTTACTAAAGTGTGGTCGCCAACTAATCATATAATTATCCAAACAGCTTGCCGGATGGATGGGTCATGTACTCGCAGCACTTCATTGTGCAATGCCTTTTCATGCGAATGGTTGCCACGCGTTACAATAATCCTCGCCGATAAAGTGACAGTTTTATCCGCTCTAAATCAACTTAAATACAATAACGCATTGCCACCACCCTAGTGATCTCTCATCTGTCTTATATAATTAAAAATGTATTAAAGGTCAAAAGAGTATTGACGTCGCCGACGCAAATCGTTCAAGAACTTCGCCGTAAAATCAATATCGTGAGGGTTTTGGGGAAATCAGTATTATCTCCAAGTCAGAGACATTTATCTGCTGATGCGCCGAGCAGTTTATTGGATTGCCTTGTCAGCGGCGTCGATGTTACTATTCACTGGTAACAGGTTGGCTCTTCCTGTTGGTCAGCACCACCGGTGTCCCAAGCACCTCGAAAATATTATCTACTGTCCCAAGTGGCGTTGCAGTGGGCTCCAAAGGGGGACCGGCGGGGTCCTAAGTGGACGGCCCGCCTAGGATCCCAGCTTCGGTTGCCGCAACTCGGGCCTAGGTCGGACCCGCTTGGGCTGCCGGCCGGGCTTCCCTCGTGGGACCTATAGCGGGCCGACTTGGGCGGCCACACTCGGCTTTCCCCCGTGGGACCTCCGGGGCCCACTTGGAGAAGGGCGTCCCCGTGGGTTGCTCCCCGCGGCACCCACGGGACGCCTACTCGCAGGCGGCCCACATGCGGGCCCCGTCTCGTGCGACCTGCAGGGGGCCTGCGCTTGGGCGGCCCGCCCGGGCTTCTCTGTCCGCGGGACCTAGCACAAAGTGGGTTCTGAAAGGAGTGGCGACGTGGGCCTAACGTCTGGTTTTCAGCCGGGCCCAAGCCGAGCGCTGCAGGCGAGCTCCACCCTGGGCTGCCCCTGGGGACCAACAAGGGGCTTGCTGACAGCCCATATCCGGCTCCCCTTGTGGGTCCCACAGCGTGGCCTACATAAGGAGCCCGCAAGGGCCCTCCTCGTGGGTGCCCAGCCTAGAGGGCAGCCCACATGGGTTCCTCTCCCGTGGGGCCTAGCAACAGCGGCTTCATGGTAGACAGAACCTACCGGGTCGCCCTGTGCACCTTACTTGCGCTCGGGGTCATTATAATAATTCTCGGCGGTGGTGGGTATAGGCCGGTTATGCCTAAAGTTGGCGGTTCGATCACTTTCCCTCATGTGCTTGCTGGAAATGTTACTATGTTTGATGTCATCAATAAGACGTCCGGCGACGTGCGCCAGCGAAAAAAAAAATGAGCCGTCGAAGTGTATGCGAACCAGAACAAAAACGCACTTTGCACACCTGCGCATAAAATTTTGCCACGCGCAGGTAATCGGGACCTGCACAGCTCAGCATGAGCTGTCTACGAACAGCGAGGTACAGAACAGATACGACATTCAGACCAGCGATGCTACAAAATCACCTCAAGTCTAATGCCAGCGTGTAAAAGCTTCGTCCCGCGTAAAAGGGCGTTCTCAGGATGCACGCTGAGCAGATAGGATCAGTCATGCAGTTTTAGCAAGCCTACCGGTGTCACTACCATGCTTAGAATTGCCGATCCTCGGTGATTCGGTGTCAAATTCATCAGGTCAAACATCGCGAAATTCCAGAACGCGTAGCGCGTCATGATCAATATTGGCGGAAAGGGCCCATTTTGGGAGTTCCACATATAGTCCAGATTGAATACGCACACGCTTTTGCCCCTACGGAGCCCAAAGGCCCGTTGCTAACGTTGCCCTGCGGAGTCGAGGTGGATACCCACGTGGGTTTTACCGCCGCAGCCTCAAATCGGGTGCATGGCCACGCTTTGCCACTGTTGGACCCTGCACCACAGCTAACGTGCAGCCAACGCACAGCCCAGGTGGGACCCACAGGGACTTTTGTTCGGCCGCCCAGGTCAGGGTCGTGCTTCGCGTGCCGTGGAGCCTACTAGCGTTTGCTCACTTTGCCCCAGTGATGCCGAGGATGAACCACAGGGGCGTTTGCTATCGGCAGACTCCATAGAGGCATGCCCACGCTTTGCCGCCATGGAACCCCCATTTTCGTAAACTTGGCATTCCTGCAGATGCCGTGGTGGAACCCGCGGGGGTTTCACATGGCGAACGCTCCAGATCGAATAGCGCCCACGCCTGGCCACCGCAGCAGCCCGCACCATTGCTAACATGGCCCACGTACAGCCGAGTGTGGACCCACGGGGTACGGGTTGCGCCAGCTTAGGTAGGCATCCAAACGCTTTGCACACCGCGAGTCACGCCGTTGCTCACTTATTCCTGTACGGAGCCCAGGTGGGGACCCACGTTTTTTTTACGTCGGCAGCCCGAGTCGGGCACCCCCACGCTCTGCCGCTGTGAGCGCTCATGCATGCCACGGCACCACCCAGAGCCGAGGTGCGACCCACGGGTCCGTGAGGGCAGTCCCAAGTCGTGCATTCCCACGCTTGATCACCGTGAGAGCCGACACACAGTGACAACTTCATGCCCAGTGCAGCCGAGGGGAACCCATGCTTTTTTTTTAAAGCAACCCAAGTTGAGCATGATCACGCTTTGCCTGCCTGTGGAGCCCACACCGTTGGCAACTTGACCCCGCAGAGCAGAGGTGGGACCCAGGGGGGGTTGGGAACCTGGGCAGCCCAGGCGGAGCCTGCCCATGGCTCTGCCACCAGTGGGGCCCACGCTGTTGGTGACTTGGCCCGCCACAGGACCGAGGTGGGACCCAGAAGGGGTTGTACATTGGCAGCCCAGAGTCGGGCATGCCTGCGCTTTTCCGCCATGGAGCCACTGTCTTTGAGCATGGGCCCTACAGAATTGAGTGCAGGGAGACCTACAGGGGGTTTTACACAGGCGGCCCAACTGGGGCGCGCCCACGCATAGCCTGCCATGGAGCCCACATCATTGCTTTGCGCCTCCGTAGAGCCGGGGGTCCACGGGGGTGTAGTATGGGCCAGCCCAGGTTGGGCCATGCCCAACGCCACCGTGGAGCCCGCACCCTTGCTCACGTGGCACCCGCACAGCCGAGGATGAGACCCGCGGGGGTTTTACGCCAGGCGCGGCCCAGTCGGGCATGCCCGCCACTTTGCCCCCTTAAAGCTTGCATCTCGCGGCAACTCTGCACCTTGCATGGCCAAGGTTGGACCTCGGCGGTGTTGCATGGGCGGCCAGAAAATCGGGCGTTCCTCGCGGTGGCCGAGGTGGGACGCACTGAGGGTATTGCATGGGCAGCCCGTTGGGCATGCCCACGCTGTGCCCAACGCTGCCTCGCGCGTACCGAAGTGGGACCCACCGCGGCGCTTGGTGGGCGGCCCATTCGGCATGCCCACGCTGTGCCCGCGAGGGACCAAACGCGGCTCTCGTGAGAACTGCCCGAGAAAGTCCTTACGCCCACGTGGGTCCCACATGGGCCGCACGTCTCGACTTACCACCCGGGGATTGGTCAATTAATCTTGAGGAGTTGGCGTTACTATCACGGTTGTACCAGCCTGTCTTCTCGAGCAGCTTTGTTTGCCCCGGGATGGTTGACCCGTGATATGACCCTGCCAAATGTTTGTCTTGTTGCTCCTTGAGAAGTTTACGTTTTAGTAGGCTTTTATTTCGTTGCAACTATATAAAACTTAGCAATTATGGGTCTATTGCTATTCGCCTCGTGGCGCAAGCATTCGAGAGTTGCACGCATTCCGAATTTTTTTCCCTAAAATATTTCTTTGTGTAGAGTCCTCGGCAACAAAGGCCCAGACAGCCGAGTGACAGCCAAAGAGAGTAAAATGTTGCATTAAGGTACCTGAAAAAATTTTGCCCAAAGAAAATACTATTACAATGTGAAAATAGAGAACGTGGTAGTTTATTCGCACCTCTCATTTAGCAGCTTAACACAGCTGGGGTTACCAGCATGGAGATTTTACTGCTTCAGTCTCAACTGCGATTGTACAAGTTTAAAATCCATAAGCATTTGAAAATATTGAAAGTAAATTATACGCGTTTTAAGCCCGTAATCAAATTCCAGGAACATGCATATGGGATAATTAGCGACCTTTTTTGCCTTTAAAATATTTTTCTTTTTCAATGGTGCACCAACATGCACAATAGCTAATAACAAATACTGGGTGACACGGGCTATCCACGAATAACGTTGATGTCCGCCGAAGGACGATTATTTCTTGTTGAGTGAAAAGACTTCTTTGCAGGCGGTCACACGACATGCAAACGTGCTAAAAAGAAAGACTGGGAAGATAAGAAGTATCTAGTTAAGGTACTTCGTGGACCGCATAAAAGAAAGTACACATTCTTACGTGACATCCTCACGTCACGAAAATTGAAAGTTAAGAGCAGGAAGATTGAACCCGTGCGGGACATGTTCTGCAGAGTGTTTGAGATGAATATCAGCGATCCTAAAGAACAATATATAAGACCCGTCGTGTACTGGACTTGTAAGTGAAGAAAACCCTTTCATTTCACTTTAAATCTCAAAACACTGTTAAAAAACTGTGTTTTGGGGCCCACGGGGGCGATGAGGCCTGAATCTTTTGTTGGGAGTTTTGATAGTAGCGTAAACATGCGATAAATAAACCTCAAAGAAAGGCTAAATGTACAAAAAGGTTCTGGCTAGTGAGTCTAGAGTGCTTGAGTGTGTGAGCTTGGCAGGAAACGAGACTCGAGCGGCCGTGGCGAGGGGACCCGACATTTCTACGTATTCTGTTGTGATTATGGACTTCCCTGTCAGTGAATAACGTGACGTTTCGGAGGCTTTGCAGATGCCTGCCGGGAAAAAAAACTAACATAAATTGGAATATGCACATCAGGAAGTTTTTAAGCAAAAATAAAGTAGCTTTACCCACGTGCTCAGATCAATAAAATGTCTAGCATTTTTTCTCAAATCCATGAAATATTATAGAATAAAAAATTATTGCATGCAGAGCTATGTAAGCAATTACAGTTACAAATATGGAGTGAAAACTTTGCGATGAAAGACATAATTATATTGGCAGCTGTATTACTTTTTCCCAGCATCATCATCTTCACAGTGGATATAGTAAATTTTTTTAGAAAAGCAGTGTGTTGACTTTCGCTTCCAAGATCTGTCTTAAAGAGTGAAATTATAAAACGGATAACTAAAATACCCACCATGACTGATTGATAAGCCCTCTGCCATTTTCGGTGAAAACGTGTTTTTTTACCTGTTGATTTTTGTTTGAATGAGGACGATACCTACACTTTAGAGCTGCGGGAATGTGTGCCAAAAGTTTGGGGCTCGAAAAAAGATGGTATCCGGACTCGTTTCATTTTTTTAAATCTTGCGCGACAACTGCGTTTTTCTTTAATAAAAATAATGCATCAAAGCAAAAAAAAAAACAAAAAAAAACAAGACAACCGACAATAATCCTACTTACAACACGTCAATGTCCTCATAGCTCAGACAGCTTCTGAAATGCGCAGCAACACCACTCCTCTTTCTAAATGAGCGAACTGCCCGTGGCGCGGGGAACGACGTTTGAAATAAATCAAATAAAACATCCGCTGTTCTTTTTTGTAGAAGTCGACTTTTACGTAGTTTCGTTGAATGTTGCTCGCAGATAATCCCTGTTCTCTATGGAAACCGTAGATTATGTAATTTCTGGTTTGTGGATAATGCTTATTTTATAAGCAAACAAGAGATAATAAAAAATGTAATCGCTTTTACCGGAAAACGTAATTTTAGAAAAAGAAATTTCGAGGTAATATTTGAGAGGAAGTTAGTAATGCATTATACTACAGTTCTAAGTAATTATGTAACCGCAATGAAATCCAGTTGTATTTCTAGATGTGAAGAGTCAATTATTTCTAGTTTTAGGAGTTCTTATACTTTCATGTTCTACTCGCATGTAGTATGAGCAGAAACCCATACTTGAATTTTGGGCAAAGAAAAATAACAACTAAAAGATCATATGAAGTAGATTTATTATTGACAGACCCGGAGTAATGCTCACTCCTCGCCGAATCTGTTCATTATTTGTCGAGAGTGTCATTACTGCTCGCATTAATTAAAAAGCCCATATCGCTTTACCTTTGACACAAACTAATCAGTGTAAAAAGGCACTGAACGTTTATGTAATTTTGGACATTTTTGTTTGTTTATTGAATGATGAATTTATCCAGACTGGCCGCACTATTTATCCTGAGGTTTCGGAAGCTGTAGTCCGGTTCCAAGACATAAACAGCAGAGATGGCGGTAATAACATTACTGTAATGAAATTACAGTAATTAAATTACTTTCTGGAGTAATCAGTAATGTAATGAATTACTTCTCTAGACTAGTAATTTAGTAATGTAATGAATTACTTTCTGGCGGTAATTTCGAGAAAAATTACCGTTTGCAAGCTTAAAAAAGAGAAAAATTATTTTGCGTGGTGAAATGTTGTGAAAGAGAATCAGAGGAATTAATCGGCGGCCACCTGAGCGCAAAGCCTCGTACGAAGAGCTGAACTTGCGCGCAAAGGAGGGCTGGAATGGCAAAGGAAAAGGCTTGCGTGTAGACATCGCTGGAAGGCAAAGGCTTACGAATTCCAGACACGACAGATTCACGGCGTCGCGTCATCACGACGATACTATACTTCGTTCATTCCTAAGCTGACAGTGCGGTGGGAGCTGCAAGCTAACCAGAACCAATCAAACACCTTCCTTTAATCACCTGACCCGTCCCTTTCTCTGCGCGTGGGTATGAACGAGAGCGTGGTTACGTGGCGAACGATAGGCGTGTGACTGCGCCAAACACGTAGCTTCCACCGTTCATCCCTAAGCTGACAGTGCGTCAGCTTAGTGATGAACGGCTCTATGGGCTACAAGGCGACGGGCACATCATCAGTGACTGAAACATGATTTAGAACTTGAGAGGACAGGATAAACAGATTTCCAGCCTTGTACTTTCGTCAAGCAAGGTCAAACCGTAAGCTTCGACCATTGTGTACAACACACGACCGGAATAAATAGTTAATTCCAAATGCCTTGTCAAAGCCCCAGAAAGTTTCGTGCGTCCTCGAGCGAAGCAGGTGCCGCTCGCGAAATGCCTCGCTGCCTTGCCTTGGGAAGTTTATTCGGCAATAAGCCTACAAGGAGATATCGCAGCCCGTTTGTTGGGAAAGTATACAATTTAGGAAGCTCACGCCATTCCTCAACTGGCGACGCTTTGCTTTGCAATTATCCAGGCCCTTTGTGTGACAATGCGCAAAAACGTGGGCTCTTCGGGTGTTTGGAAAAAATTCTCCTTGAAAGGAATGACCGAGAATAGGTCAACATACTGAATTTTAAGTGGAGCGTAGAAACAAAACTGAAAAATAAAGTTCTCTCTCCAACCTGTGCCACTCGAGGTATAACAGGTTTAAGCCAATTGGAAAAAAATTAAAAATAGCTAAATCGCTTTTCTTTTTTTTTGTATATAAATGCCAATATTATACTCGGCGACAACTATACTCGGCGACAACTCTTTTTGGCAATGCAGTGGAAGGTACAGGCACGCGTTTCCTCTCCGACTTTGAGCGCTGAATAAAGCTGTGCGCCAGGCTCTCCTCTCTCCACTGCATTGCCGAGAAAAGTTGTTGCCGAGTATAGTAAGTGCTTTTGGGAGAACAGGATTAGATTGCGTCTGAGGCGGAAGGGAAATGTTTCACGTGACGGCTCCTTGTAAGAACGAGCTGCCATTGCCCGACTTAACAGACTGACACGGACTAGAACTTCTAAATCAGGAAGACGGAAACATATCACCCTTTTAGTAAGAACTTTCACCGTTGAATGAACAGCGAAACCGGTGAGCCGACTGCCTTTTCGAGTCAGCATCTAAAGAAGCTATATTAATCATGTTTAACACTTTGTCGTGTGCGTCAGCAAAACCACTTTTCAGTATGGTTCACTTTGAGGCACATAAGGTTGTTGCGGTGTAAACAGGAAGATCTGAGTTTTGGTACATATAGACCAACTCAGCTCTTTGACGTGACATTACTGCGGTGGCGCTGCTGTCGGCACTGCGTATGCGCAGCGCCTCGCTTTTCCCGGATTTGGTTGCTACTACACGCGCTCTGTGGGCAAACGAGGGCTTGTTTTGGAAACACTTGTTGATGTATACGTTAAATAAAATTAACATGAATTACTGCTTCAAGGTATTCAAAAATAATGTCAAAGTAATTTCAAAGTAATTTCATTACTTTTGGAAAGTAATTGTAATGTAATGTCGTTACCTTTAGTGTGCGGTAATTTGTAATGTAATTTAATTACATTCTGAAGTTCTCAGTGAAAGTAATTAGTAATGTAATTTAATTACTCTTTGAAAGTACTTTTGCCATCTCTGATAAACAGGCTATGTTCATGAGTAGAAGTCCCTACATCGTGTCTTATTTTGCAAGTATCCGGCAAGAGCGACAGTGCACGTGGCCCGTGCTCCGATCAAACCTCTGGAAAGCATGAATACGGAGCACTGCACTGGGCAGTCATGCTACGCTAAACAAATTAAGCTGTCCAGTTAGTTTCAAGTAATCAAGTGGGCGAATCCCATAACTGAAAAAACTATAAAGTACACTTTTTTCTGCTTTCGTTTGTCAATTTGGTTAGTTATCTCCGTCTTTGGTATTAATCATCGACATATCATTACACCATTTATAGTGCTTTCCTAAAAAAAATTGCTCGTGGAATTTTTGAGCATTTGCAGAGCGATAATTGTTGCTCGTTGTCCGAAGCCACGATATGAGAATTGTGCGCAGGATCAGTTACTCCATAAAAACAAAACCTAAAACAAACTAGAACTGTAGAGGTTCCCTAATATATTTACGAGTTCATCACTTTAATGTTGGGAGGCATTTAGCCAAAAGGGCGCAATAGGGCAGCACTTTTCCAAGGCTTGATTCCAGCTCCTTCTGGAATTGTCTCGACGTCTCAACGGTTTTGTGGAGAACGTCTTTCGGATTAATCTTTTCACCCGTGATAGAACTTGTTTTCGCAGTCGATGTGCGAAAACTCGGATGATGGAATTATCATCCGTGTGTTTGCACCGCCAGTCCTCCAACACCCGGTATAACGCTCCTATGTAAAAAACGATATTATTCTTTGTCCTTTCAAAAGTGAATGAAACGTTAAATTATGACGACACGATCCCGAAGCCTGTGCCTACTCCACATCCGCTAGTCCCAGAAGCAAGACCTCCCCCGGGATTACAGGTAAGAGCCTTATCACATAGCGCTTGTTTCTACAAGTAAAATCAGGCAAATTTGCTCGAAGCTTTGTTATATTTCTTCATAGATTAAAAAAATTGGGTTGTGTGTATGTTTATACAGCCTAGAACTTGGTCTGCCTCCAAGGGCGACGAGTCTCCCAGCTGTAGATGAGCAATTTAGCCAGTGCAGTACAAACCGCTAGCCTGGGGTCTTTAACGTGCACCACGCAGTAGTGATACACGACCGCACGCCGGTACGATGCTCATCCAGATCGAAACGGGCAGGGGCGGGAATTGAACCCAGTATCCTGGGTTCTGCAGCGCGAGCTTTCGCTCCACGTGCTCCGAGCTGGTGTGCGCTAGACCACTCCGGCCACCGATCCCCCTTCATAGATTAGAAAACAGCAGTAGTGTGTTTACTTATAGAAATAAAAAATGCCAACCAGCGTGAATCGAGGGTCTCGTTAGCTACTTCACGAGGAAGAGCATTCAGCAGCACATAAAGGAAAAAAACAAATAGCGATATAAAAAGAAAGAAAGAGTGGTTGAGAAAGAAAGGGCAACAGAGGAAGAGAGGGAACGAATCAGAGATGGCATTCATACACAAACATACACGCACGCACAGCCGCACATTTCGTAAGCTACAAACTAGAACCTTTTCGCTTCTGTGCTCTGAAGGCTGAAGATAATAGAGACTAGAGTGTAAGAAAAGGAATAAGCGACAAAAATATCCAGAGCCTTATGCGTTCTTCAAATGCGTGCGTTTCTCCGGACTACGCTATTTTTCGGTACAGCTCGTCATCAACGCTTTATGGTAGTGGTTCTGTTCAATAGACCTTTTTTGTGTACTCTCGTCCCCAGACACCTAATAGGCGTATTCGGTATGGGCGACGAAAAATAATCCAACGTTTCAACCTGCATATAGTAAAAAAATAAAGGGCAGGCAAAACTAGAAAGTGTGACGGTTACGCTTATATCCTAAATGCCTTCTATTGGCGTGGCAAAGGCAAAACAATGTTTTCGCCCATACTGGAAGTGACGTCAATTCAAGATGGCGGCGCACTTGCAGAAAAGGTCTATTAATGCTCCCAGCAGTTAGTAAATTTTGACGCTTGAGCTTTTTGTTTGTAAGAATGGCCCACCCGGAAAAAGTGACACCAGAGAGAATCTGAATTGGGTTTAATCATTCGAAAGTTATTTTGATATACTATCCGAAATATAAAGTTTTCCGGCTTAGCTCAATATATTTATTTATTTATTTTATTTACATTACCCTCAGGGCCATAAGGCGTTTGAGAGGGGAATGGGTGTTAAGTACAATGTTTGATACTGCTTCTCGGAATCTGATGGGGTCCTGAATAGTGACGATGTCTTCGGGAAGGTCATTCCAGTCCACAATTGCACCGGGAAGAGGGGCGTGCTGATGTGCTGTGGAAAAACACTTTGGCCGGGCTATTTTATTGCAATGATCGAGTCTGGAGGAAAGATAAGCCGGTGGGGAAAAGAAGAGACTGATTTAGAAGTGGTGAATAAAAAACTTTATGCAGAAGGCAGAGACGGAATATTTTTCGACGGGTGAAAACCAATGGGAGAGAGAGATTTGATTTAATGAGGGAGACACTGGAAAAACTGGAGTAATCAGACTGAATAAAATGCGCAGCACGGTTTTGAACAGTTTCAATGTAGTCTGTTAATGTAGCATTATGACGGTGCCAGATTGAAGATGCGTATTCTAATTTAGACCGGACTAGGGCAAGATAGAGGAACCGTTTTAGTTGAGAAGGGGCGGATCTGAAATTGCGACGAAGGAAACCTGCTTTTGTTAGCGGAACTCACAACTGAATTAATATGGTTTTCCCAGGAGAGGTTTGAAGTTAGAAGAACGCCGAGGTATTTATACATATCCGTGGGTTGAAGAGGGATGCCATTGAGAAAATGAACAGGATGGGTTTGAAAAGAGGAACGAGAGAAGCGCATGCATTTACATTTGCTAACGTTAAGCGTCATCTGCCAGTTAGTACACCAGCTCTGAACTAGGTCGAGGTCATTTTGTAGGGTTAAAGAGTCATGAGGGAATGTTATTTTTCGGTAAAGGACGTAGTCGTCGGCAAATAGGCACATGGGTGAAGATACCTGAAGAGGAAGATCTTTGATGTAGATGAGGAGAAGTAACGGACCAAGCACCGTTCCCTGAGGCACGCCAGATGTTACGGGGGCTAAAGTAGATGAAAAATCATTAACATGAACAAACTGATGACGCTCATAAAAACAATGGAAATAATTAAATTTAGTATTGCAGTTGCGTGTAATTTAGGTAACGCCAATTTCTGCTAATCCCCAATTTTCGTCTATTCTATCAACATAAAAGGTAATGAAAAGCCATGCTTACTTTGGAACTAGAAGAGGTACCTGGCGAAGGAGCTTAGAGACGAATTTGTGTACCTTTATTTATAACTGCAGATCAGTGTTAGACATGATACTCAAAAAATATTTTAATATTATTTACCTACTACCTTCATTAAGTACTTAGAATAGCACTGAAGTTCAGATCCTTGTAAAAGTAATTGAGTATAGACTTAAACCAACTCGATATTTAATTATATTACTTTCAAAGATATTGGTTTGACCTGCGTATCAGCACAGGGAGACATGCACACGCTCCTCTTAAGTACACGTGCCTCTCCCACACTGATATGCACATCGGAAGAGCAATACACCGCCCTGTTTCCGAGTGGCTTACGGCCGAGGATTAAGGCATTAACTCTGCATTCAGAGGTGGCTCAACTTCAAAACAAAGTGCACCTGGGTAGACCGAGAAGCACTGCTGTCTTTTACGGGCTATGGATTGTTGAATTTTCCCCCGTACGAAGCTCTAGAAACACGTTATAAAGGCTTTGGGCGGTCTCTTTGCTTGCATATTAAGAACTCATCCTGCTCGTAGCTTTTTTTTTACCTTATTGTCACATTTTGTTTTATAAAATGCTAGGGTCTGGATTTCAACATTCCCCCACAGACTGTGTCCCCCAAAATGCCAAAGTGGCCAAAGAAACTGCCATTCTTGCAGTAGCAAGGTCAAGTATAGAAAACCTGTATTTTTAGTGTCGTCTCCCGTATTCTTTTTATTCGCTTTTTTATGTAATTTTTTAGTCTGCGCTGTCTGCATCTTTGATCCTGGATTGTTACCTGTTCAGTTTTTTTTATATCCTTCTCTCCAAATTTATAGAACGGTTCAGCTTTTTGTGGATTGTCCCGATTTCGATTCCCTAATCTGTTTCAATAGTTCAAAAATGTATGTGAGATACTAGAGTACAAGATACTGAGAAATGTAATTAAGGTAGAGTAGTATATCAAATGTATTGGAATGATATCAAATTGCTACTAAAAGTGATTTTAATTACAGTATCTTCAGTGGTGTAGAAAGGGTTTGAATTCGGGATAGTTGGTTGAGCATGTTTAGGGAATAAAGGCGTACTAAAAAACGACAGGCAAGTAGAAGAGACACAACACAGAGCACAACTTACAACTAGTTTAATCTTTAGAAAAACACACCTACCATGAAACCGAAAAGACACACATTCCATTCACTCGCAATCGGCACACAGTGGTAGTGTATTTGAGATGGGCCCATGTCTGTTTCAGATTTACGGTCGGCCATGAAAATACCGATAAATAGGACACTTGCAGTCCCTTGGATGGTTAAATACAAAATTGACCTTGAACCGTACAAGATAGAAGAAATGACCACAAGGATATTTAACATCGACTACATCCGTCAGTCTGCTGTAAACAACCTTCTAGAGGTAATTGTTCTGTCCCTCAATGCAGCTCTGTGCTGACCATTAGAAGGCGTTACTGTTTCTCCGTCCCAATAGCATAAGGAACATAGCTGAAGAATTTAAACGAAGCCCAAATTTGTGGAAACTCGCAAACGTTATTTGAAGGATGCTGATAAATAATGCTGAAGAAGTAATAAGATACTCCTTTAAGTATATTAATTCAACTTTCGGAAACATTGAAAAGAAGAAAATCTCGAAATGTGAGGTTGTACCCATCCCGTAGTGCGCTTCACGAGGGTCTATGTTATCTCGAAATAAATTGTTGTTGTTTTTTGTCACCATGTGCCTTTTTAATATCATTGTCAGCGTTAAAAGTAAACACGCTTGTAGGTATTCTGAGAATGCTGTCAACAGACGTCAAATACTACAAGTCAACAACACAAACGAATTTTAACTAGTAAATAAATAATATTTGTAGCGTCTTGGGTTGTTCCAGACTCAAAGCTAAACTGGTCTGCAACGGTTGGTAAGGACACGGACTTTGTATAATGTTAAGATAGGTTCAAATACGAGGAGCAGTCTTTTTAGCCTGGTGCCATACTGTTGTGAAGTCTTCCGTGTAGTCTCCCTGGTGATCTTGCGCCGTATTCTCTTATACGCACATACGTAGGGTTACCTCGCGGTGGCGTGAACTGGTGAAATCGCGAAGGCAATACGGCAACCAGACGACAGAGCAGCATCCACGAAGCGATTGTGAGCCATGAGGTTATTATTCAGAGTTATGCAACATGGATATTGCGCGAAAGTGATGAAAGTGTGCGGCAAGTTCCGCCGACGACGACGGCACCTGAATCGGGTATCGTAGTCCGATGCTCTCAGGAACCGATCGAGTCGAGCGGAGAGATGTTCTCTCAGGAGCCGCTGTATGTTGGTGCGTGCGTGACCACATATTCAACCAACAAAGCCTCAACGGCTGAGTGAATTATCTTATGTAAAAATAAATGCAAATTTGTACGTAACATTTTCCAAACGAAGTTTGTGCATTTCAGATAAAACCCAACAACTAGTTTTATGTGTAAAAAAAATAAAAACCGTCAGCAAAGCAAAATATTTTAAGCGTATTGTTTAGGAAAATATTCGGTTAGAAACGTGCACGAAAACATACACCTGAAACGTTAAACAAAGCTGCGTTTATTCACGCTTAAATTACAGTATTGCATTCGCGCATACATTCTTACCAACAATTTTGGATACAGAGAAACGTACTGAACTCATTCGGAGTATAGCGGTATATGTAATTACTTAATTTTGATGACTTCATTACTAATTTATGTAAGGTACATTTTTGCAGTAGCGCATACTACTCAAAGTTCACTGCTCCAAATGTAGTCACTTGTTTTGTCTGTATCTATATAGAACAACTGTCGAAAGAACACCTGACAGCTATCAGGCGTTTTTATTGTTTCTGACTCGTTCAGCCAATGATGCATAACAGTCAGTTACTCTGTTGGATATAGCATAGGGGGATAAAGGAGAAGCAGAACGCGACAAATCGTAAGCGCTGACATCTGTCTTCCAGTAGAGAAAGAGCGACAGAAGAGCGTAAGAAGAAAGCAGGCGATAAGTTATATTTTGTCGGTGTTCGTTTTGCTGCGACGAGTTGTCAACTTAAAGAGTCATTGACACCCCAAAGGTCGTTTTTTTATTCTTGTCTCAAACGATGCAAGCTGTATCATAGACACGCACGAAAATGCCACAACCCGAAAGAACGTTTCCCCACGCGAGCGCGAGCGCCTTTTTATTTTTGACGCTCTTCTCTCCCTCATCTAACCTCCTCGCTAATTTTTATTTGTGACGTAATCGATCATAAAATTTAAGAGCTTTGTAAGCGGCATCTTTACAATATATAATAACTGCATTCGTAAAACATGTTTTTAACGGAATTGCGAACGCACTACGGCCCTTCTTTTTGAAACACCGAAAATCGGAGTCCGGACTCAAGTCGCCTTCTGGATTTTTATCCTCCCTAGGAAAACAGGGCGGCGCTCGGCACATGCACTGAGTGTGATCGATGAGTCGGGGAATAGGACGAAGTTCTATTTATTAGGCGCCCGACGACCTCTCAGACTTTGAAGAGGAAATCGTCAAACTGTCAAAACAACTGGGTTTGGTGTCTGTGTACCGTGTAGATGTGGTTGTGACTCCGCCGGGGCAGCCTTTCACGCAGAACCGGCGCGACGTGGCCATCCACGTCGCGTCACGCGACCGTTGCTGCGACATGCTCATTCACGTCACACAAAGAATTTGAGATCGTTGAAAATGTTCTAAAAGAACTTGAAACTCAAAAGTAGACGTCGTCTGCTCACAGCGATAGGCGGCACGCACAGAGGAGAGCGGTTGATCGCGGGACGCGGACGAACACGACATTCGGTTCGGGACGGTTCGTTGGCGTGAGAGAAACGTGAGTTTCTGGACGACTCAATATTTGACGTCACTGCCCTCCCGTGGATCGAGTGGTTAGTTCAAATTCGGCTTTGGAAAATTGTTTTTCTTTTACTTCACAAATACTGAGTTTCCAAGTTTCGAATTTTAAGGGTAATGTCTTCGCGTCGATTTCGTTCGTTTCAGATAATAAAAAAATGATATTGAAATGCCAGTGCCCCTTAATTTCTTTTTTATAGAATGCGCGACGCCGGTGTTTTTTCACTAAATACAAACTAAGGCTAGAAAATCAGTAACTAAAAACATTGTAAGTAATGTTTCCCAGCTTCTTTCTGTATATTAAAGCGTCGCTAGTGATCTTGACCTATCGGTACCACCGACGGGACCATCGTTGCACTGAATACTTGTCGCGTTTAGCGATTTTAGCCTAAAGGACCACAAACGCACAATTGGGCGCACTTCATGAGCCATATGAGGT
>JAZHYW010032401.1:0-65253 GCA_037355805.1 Ixodes ricinus | reverse complement strand
CCACGTGGCCACGGTGTGGCAGGAGGGCCTATTCCAGGTAGGTCCCCCCATCGCAGAAGGACGTGCGCCGTTCTGCGGAGGTGCTGCCGCGGACAGGCCGACCCTTTGCCGCGGTGTTGTTGCGGACGGTTTGTCCCGTGCCGCGAAGGCGTTACCACTGCCGGGCTCGCGGTGCCCGCGGAGCCCATACCGCGTTGCCCAGGTCCGCCCTTCGGCCATCCCCGGTGCCGTCGCCTCCATGATCGGCCACCCCAAGCTGCTTGGGAGATGAAGTGGTCTCATAATCCAGGGAGGCATTCTGTGCAGAAAGAACGCTGTTAGGAACATCGAAAAAAGATTTACTTTCTGCCGCAGTGTGTGGCGGCGGCGGTAACCTTCATTAATTATCTTCGCCATCACGACGGTACAGTGATGTCTCGGTAATATGGACACCTCCGTTCCCGTAAAATATCATCCATAATGTTAGTTTTCCATAAAAACGAGACAAAAATTCATGTATTTTCCCATTTCGTCCGCGAAAGTGCTGCCCATATAGCGGAGTATTCATATTAACGGGGTCCATATTACACGAGACATGACTGTGAAGTACCATTTCAAGTCAGCCTTGTGAACTAAACCAGACTCCTCGTTTGTATCACGCCGACCGAGTCTATAAGTAAGCCGCGACATTCGCGTCTTTACCTCAAGGTTCTTCCCATCTCTGACCAAGCGATGCAGCGAAACCCCAGCTGCGTTGCTCAGAGGGTGGGTTCTTCTCAGGACCATTTTTTAACCAACTTTCAATTCCAAGTGCCAATGACTCTTGTCATACTACGTCGCTTGCTCGATCTTGCGGCAGCGAGGTCCTCTCTGGCGTCGTGCAGCGCCCCAGACAAGCGGTTCGTTAGCTGTTCCGCGTACCTAGAGAACAGGCGTCCTGGTCTTCCCTAATTGCTCCGTAACCCATTCTCCAGCGGTGACGGTATCTCTTTACCCAGGTTCAGGAATGCTGGCGTAAAACCAGTCGATCTGTTCACGGTATTCCGAATGGCAAAACTCATATCGGCGATGTGCTTATCCAAGTCTAGGTGTCTCTCCGTTAGCGCGATCAGCATGCACTTGACATTCCGATGAACTTGCTCAGTGATATTGGCTTGGGAATGCTACGGTGTCGTCCTCTTGTGCTTTATGTTCAGCGCCAAGCCGGAGTCCACGAACACTTTACTAGTAGAATAACTAGCGTTATCACTAATAAGACACCTGGGTGTGCCGAAGCGCAGGAAAGTATATAACAACTTTTTCCAGATCTTCTCTGAAACAATGCTTCCTCAGTTGGTACAACTCTAGCCATCCTGAGAAATGATCGGTAATAACCAAGAGGTACTGGTTTCCCCGCGGACTTCTCGGCAGTGGGCTAATTTTGTCGCAAGCGATTTTCCCCCACTGGTAGTGACTCTCCATCGACTGGATCAAATGCATCTAGCCCGGAGGCTTCCTCCTCTGGGCTTTGCTTTTGGCAGGCTCGACAGCTGCGGGCGTACTGGAGTGCGTCCTGCCTCATCCCTGGCCAGGTCGTGGCGCGGCATAACTTATGAAAAGTCTTGCTGCCACTGTCAAGACCTGCCAGAGCCGAGTGGTGGAGGTGCCCGATAACCCTTTTCCGCAGCTTCCTGGGAATCACAACACTGAATTGAGATTCATTACCCTCCGCTTCATTGATCGTTGGGATGTAGTGAAGTAATAAGCCATCTTCGTCCAACAGATATGAATCACATCGTTCATTAACTCCCCTGCCAGCCTTCCCAGTTTCAACCGCGATTTCCGCAAGTTTTCCTAACTTACGCTCACAAAAACCATCTGCTTTCTGGGCTTCGACAAGCTTTTTCTTGCTGATAACCTCACCCCAAGCGACAATCCTTTGCTCCCTCGTGCAACGCGCTAACGCTGCTACGAGTGTCGGTTTCTTCACCTCCTCCCTTTTAACCGTCCGTGAGGAACCTCACCCCTGCACCCGGAGACATTCTCGCGTTTTTCCTGCGCTCTTTATTACTCCCTGGTTGCGTCACCTCCTCCCAACCCCGATCCTGGGGCGCCTGAGAGAGCGCGTCTGCGTCCTTGTTGGTCGAGCTCTTTCGGTACTCAACCCTGTACTAGTAGAGCTGCAAGGTTGGTACCCAGAGAGCCAGCCTTCCGCCGGCTCATTTAGCCGCTGAATCCAGGTAAGTGCTGCTTGATCAGTCTGAACGACACAAGTCGTACCGTCTAAATAGAGATCTAACTTATTCAGAGCAAACATTACGGCCAACCCCTGTTGTTGCTAATTGAAAGATGTCCTGTTCCCGTCCTCGTCCTCGCTGTTTTATACTTTAAAGTTTGTATCCATTAACCAACACGCTCGTTTTCAATTGCACACCCCTCCTTTTCCGTCACGATTTAGGTGCGTTCCGACGGTGTGAGCGTTTGACTAGCGAAGGCCACAGGGCGCAACTGTCCATCAGGCTACTCTAGCAATACCGCTCCAACACCGTAGTTGCTCGCATCCGTCTGTACGACGAAATGCCCATTCAGATCTGGTAAGCGAAGGCTAGTTGTGTTTGCTGTTGCCCTCACGAGAGAAGAAAATGCAGCCGCTTGCTCCAAACCCAAACCCACCTCGAGCCTTTAAGGAGCAGCAGATTCAAAAACCGCACCACATCCGCGCACATGGGGCTGATCTGATGGTAAAAGCGAACCATCCCCAAAAACCTTTGAAGGCTCTTTACAGTGTGCGATGGTGTATAATGGAGAATGGCCCTCCATTTATCATCGTTCGGCTTCAAGGTACCGTTGTCCACGACAAAGCCTAAGAGATTTTCCCTTGAGGGTGCCAACTGAACCTTTTTGGGGTTAATTGATAGACCGGCCTCCCTCATTCGACTGAAGACAATCTCGAGGTGAGTTAGCTGCTCTTTGAACGACTTAAAAATACCACAATGTCGTCCATGTAGGCCATAGCAAAGTTAAATTTCGCGTCACCCAGCACTATGTCCATGAGCCGTCGAAAACTCGACAGCGAGTTCGGCCATCCAAACGGAAGACGGATGAACTTGTAGAGACACAAGAATTGGCAGACCGACTGGTACGATAAAAACTGCATTTATGGAATCGCCCGTGGTCTCGCAGTCGGTGCTCGTAGCTCGAGCCCGGCGAGCCCGAGCTCTTGCGCCAGCATGGTTGTCCATAGGTTGTCCCGGCATATAAATCATAAAATGCACGCTACAATAGCCCCCCCCCCTTAAAAGAAGAAAAAAAATACAGATGGGAGCATGTTCAGGGAATGTTCATGATGTGTGGGCATGTGGTAGCAGAAAACGTACGCGTGAGCTTCGTGGTTGTGTCGAGGCGTCGCGTGAAGAAGCAGAGTCATGTGAGCGTGCAAAGATAGCAGTGTTGTCAAGAGACTGTGCTTCATGTGACGATTCTTGGTAGGCTGGTTTCAAGCGGTCAATGGATACAGTCTCTTGTCGGCCATTAATATCAATCGTGAAAAGTTTATCGCCACGAGTTATGACTCGATATGGGCCATCGTAAGGGTGCTGAAGTGGCCTTCGCACAGCATCGCGACGAAGAAAAACGTGTGTGCATGAATGTAGATCGGCTGAGACATAGACGGCTGACCGTTGTTGGGGGCGGGGAGGGGTAGGTCGGATGGTGCGCATTATCCGCTTCAATTTTGTCGCGTAGCTCGTAGGATCCGGTACTGGATCTTCTGGTCCGTTTGAAAAGAATTCTCCTGGAAGTCGTAAGGTTGTGCCGTAGAGCATTTCCGCAGGGCTGCAGTCGATGTCAGACTTTAAGGCCGTGCGGAGCCCTAGAAGAACAATAGGGAGTGCGGAATACCAGTTCGGTCCTGGATCTTGGGCCCGAAGTGCGGTTTTGAGTGAGCGGTGAAATCGTTCTACCAGTCCATTGGATATAGGGTGATATGCTGTTGTACGAATGCGCGAAGTTCCTAAGATGGTCATGAGTTCGCGGAAAAGAGCAGACTCGAACTGTCGACCGCGGTCTGTTGTAAGGTATGAAGGCACGCCGAATCTGGACACCCAGCCGTTGATGAAAGCTTGGGCGACCGTTTCTGCACGGATGTCCTGGATTGGGATGGCTTCGACCCAACGTGTAAAGCGGTCAATGCAGGTGAGCAAGTAAGTATAACCATTGGATTGTGGCAGCGGTCCAACTAAATCTATATGAATCTGGTCAAGTCGAAGGTCGGGAGGGGTAAAGGAAGAGAAAGGCGAAACTGTGTGTCGACTTATCTTTGAGCGTTGGCACTGGAGGCATGCTCGGGTCCACGCCCTGACGTCGCGGTTCATGCTAGGCCAGATAAATCTAGAAGATAAAAGTCGTCGTGTTGCGCGTATTCCAGGATGTGACAAGCAGTGGAAGGAATGGAAAATTTGTTTCCGGAAACTGGATGGAACGAAAGGGCGGGGAGTGCCTGTCGACATCTCACAAACAACTGTCTCGCCGTGCGTTTGTGAATGAATTTGCTCGAAGATAAGATGAGGAGATGTAGTACGAAGTTTGCTGAGCTCTTGATCATCTGCCTGTTGTCGTGCCAAGGCTTGGTAATCAACAGATGGTGGTAGCAAAACTTGCGAAGCCATGACGATGCGAGAGAGAGCGTCTGCTACATTGTTCTCTACGCCGCTCACGTGACGAATGTCAGTGGTAAATTCGGATATGAAAGCCATATGACGAATCTCGCGAGGGGAGTGGTTGTCATTCGCTGATGATAAAGCAAATGTAAGGGGTTTGTGATCTGTGAGTACGTGGAATTCGCGGCCTTCGATGTAATGACGAAAATGTTTTATGGCCAAGTAGATCGCCAGCAATTCTCGGCCAAAAGTGCTGTACTTCGTTTCGGCCGGTGTGAGCTTTTTTGAGAAAAATGCTAGGGGTTGCCATTTGCTCTTGACATATTGCTGCAACACAGCTCCTGTGGCTTCATTCGATGCGTCCACCATGACGTTAATTGGGGCGTCGTGATGGGGATGAAGCAGGATTGTAGCTGAAGTGAGGTCTTCCTTGATTTGTTTGAAAGCATGGGAAGTTTGTTCTGTCCACACCAACGGTGTGGAGTCCTTTGTGTTGCCCTGCAGAAGGTCAGTTAAAGGCCGAAGGGTGTGAGCACATTTTGGAATAAATCGTCGGTAGAAATTAATTAGACCGAGGAATTCCCGAAGTTTGCGAATGTTCGACGGTGGAGGAAAATTGGCGAATATCGGTGCTCGTAGCTCGAGCCCGGCGAGCCCGAGCTCTTGCGCCAGCATGGTTGTCCATAGGTTGTCCCGGTATAGAAATCATAAAATGCACGCTACAAACTCAAATAACCCTATGTAACAGGTGAAAGTCGTCTTTTGGACATCGTCTGGTGCCACCTGGATCTGGAGAAAAACCCTGCTACAATCCAGAGTGATGAAAATCCTCGCGCCCCCAGCTAATAAATTATAGACTCAATAGAGGGAAAAGGATACGCGTTTTTTTTAGTGATCTCATTAAGTCTCTAATTATCAACACAGAGGCGCGTGGTGCCGTCCTTTTTGGCACCAAAACTACTGGTAACGCACAGGGATTCTGCTATGGCCGCGCCGCTAGCATATCCTCGAGAGCCGTGTCCAGGAGAGCCTGTTTATGTACACTTAGTGGTATACGATTACAAACCAACGGCCTAGCCTCTCCCGTTACTATCCTATGTTGTAAAACAGTTGTAAGCCCCGGTATCTCGGTAAACATAACTGCGTGTCGGGACAAGGCGTTCGCTAGCATGCGCCATTGTTCTGCGGGACATCGAAAGACGCAGTTATCGTTTCGACGATCCCGGGCACGACTCGTGAAGCTAATACCTGCACCTTGAGTGACGCAGCGAGCGAACATTTCATTCCTTGAGCCAGAGATGATGGGGCAACAAAGGAAATAAGAGGGGAAACGCACTATAGCGATATCCGTTGTTTCTCAAGTCCAGGATTATACCCTCACGGCAGACGAAGTCCTGCCCTAAAATAACAAGAATTGACATACCAGGCCACTAACTGAAACGTTGCCTCCTTCGCCTGCCGTCGAGGCCAAGGTGAAGGCGCACCACACCTTGCGCTTCGGCCAATCCCGTCACTAAACGCAACGGAGTTACAAATTCCCGCGCACAAAAGGTTTTTTTGCGGCAGTCCTTGTACACACTATCTCCAATTAAAGAAAGAGTAGATACGGTAACAATTAGTGCCGAATATTTTTTTATCCCCGATCTCTACCCGCACGTACCGATCCTTCTCATGAGTCGTGCCCTGAGCCCGACATGCCGACGGGGCAGTCACCAGACAGTCGCCCGCCGCAACATTCACCCTGTCGGCACACTGATGTAGGGCCTCGGAAGCGGCCGGCAACCTCAACTCAGAAAACCTGCTTAGTGGCGCCGGCCCTCCGCCGTTTCCCTTGAAACCCTAGGAACCAGCCGCTACCCACGTGCAATACCGCTTGATGTGATTAAGCCGGCGACAGTTGTAACGCCTAACTAGTGGCCGGTCGTTACGTGCAACCTGTCTATCACTCCCCTAACTCGGCACGTCGTCTGTGGCTACCCACGGTGAGCCATGATTCCCGCGACTGTCGTGACCAGTCGTGCCTCCGCAGTGGTTAAACGCCGCGCCACCCCTACGGGTCTGCAATCGGGCCGAGTCTCCGTTGGCTACCACGCGCCTTTGCTCATAACCGAAGGGGTCCGAAGCCCGGGGGCTATGGCTACCCCATGACCGTGCTCCATACAGGCCGTATAGGCCGTGCGCGACTCGATGTGAGTGTCCGCGGCCCGTCCTACCCACGCGCATCTTGTTTCAAGGCGTCCTCGGCCCTCGGAAAAGGTAGGTACTGAAGCTCAGCGAGAGAGCTCGCTTGAACTCTTCGCGCCTCTCTGTGAAGTGCCTCTAGATCCGCCCAATCCCGTCCACGCAAGTAGGCTTTAAATCTAGGTGACATTGCCGGATCGCCCTAGCGACATTCTCTGCATCATACGCGGATGGTTGCGTCTTCGAGTGAAGCTCCTGGAGCGCGAGAACGTATTCCACGAGGCTCTCGTCGGGGTGCTGAGTGCGGTCAGTCAGGTCGTTCCTAATTCGCATCTTAAAATTTGGAGGCAGATATTCGTTCCTAAACCGCGGTCGGAGTCCGCCATCGATAGGAAAGGTCGTTGCAACCGTCCCCAACGCGACGCGTCACCCGTTAGCGCGATCGGCACGATCTGCACCAAGGCCGTTTCGTCTGGTGCTCCCAACGCGGCTACATACGCATGCATGTCCCTACAGGAAATCGTGAATCGATTCTCCATCGGAGTATCCCGCATAGGTCGGCGTCAGTACGGACAATTGCGGTATGGACAGAGACGTAGGTGCGGCATTTGTGACTCCTGGAGCCGTCGCGATTTGTCGCGAATACATCACCATCATCGCCGACATAACGCGCTTAAACTCGCCGATGTCTGCCGCGCCTCCAGCTGGAGCTGGTTGTAAAATCCCAGCCTCCAGAGATGTCCACATTTTAACGCCTTGTCGCATTGCCCGAGCCACATTAGGCACTTCCTGAACTCCTGCTCACAGACGAGTCGTCCTCGTTCCTATTGGGGGCCGACCTCGTCTAGGGGGGCATCGCTTGCGGTCTATCTACACCGCGCTGAACGCTCAATAGATCCGTGAGACTCCCCGGGACGAACGGAACAAGCGGCAGACCAATCGGGCCCTACGTTGGGCGCCAGTTCTTTGGATCGCTCAACTGATTGTACTGGTTGTAACGACATTTTCACATTTAGTGAGGTCGATATAAATGAAATTTTAGAGGCAATTCAAAAATTAAAACCAAAGAAGTCAGCGGGAGATGATACAATACCTAGCTTTATTATTAAAGGATGCGCTGATTTGTTTGCCCCTTTACTTATGCACATATTTAACCTATCGCTGAGAAATGGTGTTTTCCCATGTCTTTGGAAAAGGTCAGTGATAGTGCCGATACACAAAGCCGGTGACGCATCTAGGGTAGATAACTACCGCCCCGTGTCATTGTTGTGTTCTTTTTCAAAAGTTTTTGAGATAGTTTTACATGCCCGTCTTTCTTTTTACTTTAGTCGAAAACTAAGCACCGTTCAACATGGATTTATAAAAGGGCGTTCAGTAGAAACGAACCTTTGTTCTCTCCTTGAGTATACTGTCCCATTTGTTCTTACACGTGGGCAAGTTGATATTGTGTATTTTGACTTATCAAAAGCCTTCGATAAGGTAAATCATGACTTGCTCTTGTATAAGCTCTCTTTATACGGCGTTTCGTCGTCTCTTTTAAACTTGTTTCATAGTTATCTGTCGGATAGGAAGAGTAGAATAAAAATCTTGAATAGCTTCTCAGATGTATTTACTCCAACTTCGGGAGTACCTCAGGGATCGAATTTGGGGCCGCTACTTTTTCTTATATTCATCAGTGATATAGAATTGTGCATACAAAATGCGAAACTGCTCTTATTTGCGGACGATATTAAGCTTTATCTTCGAATCCAGTCGGAAGATGATTGTGCTCTTTTGCAAGAAGATGTATCACGTATCTCAAACTGGTGCTCATGTAACTTTTTGCTGGTCAATCCAGATAAAACAAAAGTGCTCTCTATGTGTAGAAAACGCGAAAGAATTTTACATCAATATTTTATCGGCAATTCTACTATTGAACGTGTGGAACAAGTTCGTGACCTTGGTGTTTATTTCGATAGTAATCTTACCTTTTCATATCATGTTACACAAATTGTTGCTTCTGCCTTTAGAACAATGGGGATGATATCACGTTTGACGCATGATTTTTCAAATATAATGTGCGTAGTTCGATTGTTTTGTTCCCTTGTACGAGTTAAACTTGAGTTTTGTAGTTCAGTGTGGAATTCGCTAACAATAACCGACGCTGCACGGATAGAAAGAGTTCAAAAGCGATTTATACGCCTTGTTTACGATAGATATTTTAATAGAAAATGTTATTTTGATTATGAATACCTTCTTAGAGAACTTTCACTACAGAACCTGTCAAAAAGAAGAATTGCTCGTGACATTATATTTTTATACAAAGTGGTTCACGGCCAAATAGATAGCAATCTTGTGTCGTCTTTAAACTTTCATGTACCGGCCCGTGTCGTTAGAAACTTAAGCGTGTTTTATACATCTATCCAATCGAGACCTTCCCCTTTGGCTAGAATGCAAATTTGTTTAAATGAATTTCCGACTCATGTAGACATATTTTTAAATTTTGCTACGTTCAAACGACTACTTGATATGCATATTTTTGGTTTCTGATTTTGTGAAATGTTTTAATTTCGAGAGCATATGTCGTTTAAGATTGTGCACTGTTTCATGTGTTTTTTCCCCCTTTTTTAAACTTTTTATGTGCCACCACACTGTAACCAATAGGTTGTTCTGGGGCATGAGACAAATAAAGGATTATTATTATTATTATTATTATAGTACTGCCGCCCAATCGGTGTCCGCCTGGTTCGCTCTCCCAAGAAGTCACACCTTACAGAATATGTGAATAAATATTTTACTGTTCCTTGCTCCAGGCGGACGACTCGGCGATTGTCCCTGGTGCTTGACCGAGTTTTTGTGGGGCTGGGTTAGTCTTGTGTTCGGCGGAGTCGTTGGAGCTAGCTCCGTTGCGGCCGTTCTTGATCGCTCCTGCTCTCGCACTCCACGCGCGCCAGTCTCGTGCGCCGCTCAGCCGCCCATCGCGTGTCGCCCCCCCCCCCCCCGCGCCCGCGCCGTATTCCTTCTCGGCTTTCCACAAGTTCTACTTCAAGTAGGTTTAAAAAATGTGTGCTTACTTCAAGCACAATATCTGACTGTATACTTGTACTGTATACACTTCAATTTTGTTTTCTAATTCTTTCTGTGCGACGTGTCATTCCCGGCTTCAAAGTACAATCCACTAGTTTGATATTGTTATATTTTTATCACAGAAGCATGCTTTGCGAACTCTCAAGAATTACTTAAATTTTATTCTCACCACAAGCGCGAGCAGACGGCGGATATTCTGTTTGTACTGGGGGTGGCTTTCATGCAGCGTTTTTAACTCTGGCTACTTACTGCTCGGCCAGCGCAGGCGAGCAGCTTAACAATATTAGTAGAGGACATTCCTTCCCAAGAGGATTGCTTGATGAAGCTATAGGTATGACGTCATGCTCCATCCCAGTACGTTTATCGCTCCTGTTTCCCAAGCCAGTGCAAGCGGCACCAACTATAGAAGTCGGAGGGAGGGGGAGGATGGGGAAGTCTCGCAGTGTTCACGGCACTTGCACGGTGTAGTGGAGCGCACGCGATGGCTTGTTTACAGGCGAAAAAATGGCCGCGATTGTTAATGACGAAATGTTTGAGATAGCAAATTCGGAGGGAAACAAGTTCTATGCTATATGCAAGCTCTGTCTACCTGCTAAATGACAATTTAGCTCTCAGTACGATGCGGCATCTAATCTCACGAAGCATGTAAAGGTGAGTGAGTGAAGTAATGGCGGCTGCAAGACCGATGCAAGGAAGGGCCTTATTGTTTCATTGTTAAAATATTTTGCCAGCAGGAGTGAAGCAACTACACTCACGCCACTTGACTTTATCAGATATTCGCCACCATTTTAGAAAATAGCTCATGTACCCCAAATATCACCCGGGGCATTCTATACCAGTTTGAAAAATAAAAAACAAACTGTATAGTAGAACGATGAGGCATTACGAAATATTGTGTTTGAAGTACCGGTAGTTTACTTTGAAAGTACACAGCATTTATAATCTTTACCTCAGGCACATTGCAGCCCTCGTACTCACTACGTTACATGATGTATGTAACCTGTAATTTACTTTGTACTTCAGTGCAAGTACTTCTTAGCGGTAATTTACTCAACACCTTTTATGACGAATGTCCTTAAAAAGCGCTGGGGTTGAATTTCAAGTGTGCAGGCCATGGCCCTTCGGACCGTCGGTTACCTCGGGGAAACAAACGGAGGTGTGTATAGAGATGCTCTCTGCGTAGGCGGGGAAACATTTGCAATTCACGAGGCCAACACCACCTGAAAGTGATCACTAAGATCTTCAAAAGCAAATTAGATCTTTGGTTTGAGCTAGTAGGTTTAAAATGATTGAAAGGGTTAAAGTCGCAAAAATTGCACACAAAACAAAATATGATGATTTCAAAACTTAAAACCGCAAAACGAGTCCTTCGTGGCACGATCGGCTGAATGAAACTCTAGTGTTGCCTTCCCTTCACTACACACATTCATATTTTATTTTATTTATATTTGCTGCCTTAAACCTTTGAGTATAATCCTGGTTCTAACTTGGTAGATTCTGTTTTCCCAGAAGTTTGAAGTCACTGGATATTTTGAACTTAGCAGGTTCGAACGTTTTACACGCGTCGAATTTGTAACATTATATCAATGAAAACCAAAAGCTGTCGAACATCCGCCAAAATTCAAAAGTTATGAAGTCGCCAAATATTTTAGTGGTATATGCTCGACATTTGAAAACGCTTTCGCACCTATGGAAACTCAGGTTGGAAAAAGTTCGAAGCGTCTCTGGTTATAAAAGAAATAAAACTTTCGACATTGGAATTTTTGCAGACAATGACGAACATTGACAAAGACGATGATAGACCGGCCACGGAAATGGATAACCAGAACCGGTGAGTGGTTCTTCACGCTTTAAACATCTTCATTCATCTATAGACCCGTTTTCGGCGACTTTCGGTTTTCGAGAATCCGGGCGCCTCATTGCCGCGACGCTTTCGGGTTTTGTTAGGAGCGCATTGTTTATGGGATCTTACTCTTTGTCAAATCACCTTTAGGAGTTGCTGTGCAAAGGTAAATTTGGCAGAAACGCTCGGTATTGTGTGTACCAATGAATTAACTCAATCCCGAGAAGTTGGGAACCAACTGGTGGTTTTTTCACCGGGTGGCCGTGTGTTTGGAAAAGAAAGGCACGATTAAGCGAGTACTTTGACGTCACGATCTTTCTGAAGCAGTTGAGAATGAGGGAAGCGACATCGCTTTTCTCCTTCTCGCTTCGGTTCACCAGCTCGACATGAAGAAGCGAGGTCAAGAGGGAATGAGAATCGTGACGTAGCATCTCTCGTCGGCCTAGTAGGCCATTAGTTAGAGACATCGTTGTATGAGTGGTGTTTTGGGGTTTTCTCATAGTCCCGCCTATAGCTCCAGCCCTGATTTGTTAGCCCGAAATTTCGGTTTTAGTATACATTTATTCCGCAACACACACATGCACTAATTTTTCTTCAGTGGTCGTGTTTCGCTTACACATTTGATAATAGAGTAATTGTTCAACTTCATAGAATTACATTTGTTGGAGACAACTGATATTTTGAGCACTAAGTAGATTACTTGGAAGTACTAGCCGCATGACGGACGAGGTTTATTTGAAATGTTGATTACTATTTGTAACATTCAGTTATTGGTGTGCACTCAATGTCATTCTAATTAAATGGACGCTTTTTTACCCTATTTTTTTCGATTTATTAAAGATACAACTCAGAAGATATAAGAAGCATTGCAATTTATTATTGCTCTTTCAATTACTTGGCGCTAATACTGACACCGCTGATATTATTAAGTTTAGTTGCCGTATGGCTTGCACTTCTAATTCTTTTTTGAGGTCTGAGGCCCGGACGTCGGCCCAGAGCGGCTGAGGTCGATGAGGCAAGGCGACTGGAGAATCAAAGTGACATTTAACAAGAAAGTACTATTGTGACTGAAGCTGGAGTGCGTACGAGGCTCCTCGATAGAACAGCTGCCCAAGGAAACACTCGCTTGCGCGAAAAATCAGAAAAAACGGAAGCCGTGTGCCCCCTGCTTAGGTTTAGGCTTGCCTTTGCAAACAAAAAGACGTCAGCAGGTGGTGCTAGTAATAAGCCTGCTCACGATTTCAACCTAGCGATAACACAATTTACAAAATAAAAGTTTAACATTATGTTTTTACTCTTGCGATGACTTTGAGGAATTCTTGACAAAAATATAACTTGGTGGACGCTCCTTTCACCTTCGAATTACTTTTGGGTTGATACTAACACCTTTACTGTAGCAAAGATTTTTATTACTCAGTCGATTAATTTTAACTATTATGGAGAAGAGAGACTTCATTTAAATTCAGTTAAGATTTTGATTACCTTTTATTACTCCGTGTTATTGATCACCCAGATGGCAATAACTTACCTCATCCAACTTAGTGGTTACATGTTCATCGTTACCTTATGTATTAGTCACACAACTGCGTTTATATCAGCAATTCTGACATTTTGACTGCATTGTGTTACTAGCAACTTATTTGAAATTGTGTTGGTCTAATTCAAATATGCATATCTTGTTATTACTTTGAGCTTTTTAATACAACCAAGTGATTTATTCTCAGGTCAGTTACCGTTACGACCATTCTTAATTACTTTGACTTACTATTTACCCAACGAAGTTCAATTCAGCTCAATTGACATCATAATTGCACTTGCGTGTACACGAATGAAATAATGAAGTAACTGATTTATTATGATTTAACGTGAAACAATGGCTACTGTTTGTACTTTGATTCGGTGTAATTTATATCTTGAGAACTTTTGAGTATTTTGAGCTAATAATGAACCAATTGATTTGCTATGAGCCCAAATGATGTTGTGATTACTATTTTGCATCCTGCGAGTTAATATTAACTGAGTACACTTTCCGTCAAATAATTTAAGCATTGCCAATGATCTTAATTACTTCTAGTTATTACATCACCAGTTTATCTATTATGATATCAAGGTACAATTTTATTACGACTATATTTTATTTTATTTTTGAGAAGTTAATATTAATTCGGCATAATTGGCATATTGATTGCTTTTTTATTCGTTTGAACTAATATTCAACTAATTGATTTGTTTAGGATTGAATTTTACTATTTTGATTACTTTGAGCTAATATTCAACCAATTGAGTTATTATGAGCTTGTAACAGATTGGGGTTTAAATTAATTAAGCCCGATAAAAGAAACACTCCGAGAGTAAACGAGAAATTACAAAAGAATAAATAAAAACTAAAAGAATAAATAAAAACTAGGTTTGACCGGTGAGAAGCGATGGGTCCGCGCTCGCTGTGAAAGTCAACAAAGAGGCGACGAAATTTAGGGGTTTAAAATAAAACGAGTAATTTAATTAGGCGACCAAAAGCAGCGCACGGCGACAAAATGATAAAACCAACAGAACGAAACGGGAAGAACCGTAACTCCAACAATACACTCACGAACCTTCGGGCAGCGGGGCCACGACGAAAAATATAACAGCCCCTCAATTCCTGACCTAACGCGAAGCAACTCGATGCTCGCGGAACATACTGCAGCCAAGAAACATGTTCGCCGGTGCTAAGAAAACAAAAGTTCCGATGAAGGAAAGTCTCCACTGCTGGACGCAATGTACATGAGTAAGTTAGAACGAAGTTCGTTGACTCATCGACGTCTCGGGTCCGACGGACGACGAAGGCTCGACTTGCCCGGCGTAATGGACGGTTTGCTTGGCTGTCGACGCAACGCAGCACCGCGCACGCACACACACTTCCCGAAAAAGAAAAAAACCGACGCCTGTAGGCAAACACGCAACTAATGGCAACCATTGAAAAGGCAACACTTTGGCAACCTTCCCAAAAGAATGCCAAAAACTACGACTCACGTACTGGGAGGAACCCCGTCGAGCAGCGACCCGGCCAGCGCCGGGGACCGACCACCTCCTTTGGTCCCGAATCCACTTTTATGCTCAAAGTGTCTCGAACTCAGCTTTGTCGCGTCACGTGGCGCTGTCGCGCGTCGGGCGCACTTCCGGACTGGGGCTGTGGGCGGAAGTCGGTATGCGGGACGTGCATTCCTGTGTTGTTTTGGTAAAAAAACAGACAAACCCCAGCCTTCTCGTCAAAACGCCACGACTGAGGCTCTGCCAAAAAAGTCGGGGAAGGCTAGAAGGTTAGTTTTCAAGCGTTTTTTGTCAGCTAGGTTCGTCCGAAAACGTGAATAGGTGCCGTGAAAAAGGAAAACCAGACACCGACGGACAACGATCGCCTGTGCGGAAGGCACCTTGGACTAAATTCACGGGTACTTCTAGTCGTCAGATTTATTTGTGTTCGTCCAACATGAACACGGGATAACCGCCAAGTTGTACGAACCACCGGCGGACTACGTTCAGTGCACCTTCAAGTTCCAACGGTCGCCTGATTGTTTGAACATTCGTGTGCTTTTTGAAACGCTCTGCTTGTTGTCGTCTGCTCGTTCAGACGACAGTGGCTCGTGGACCAAACGTTGGCTCGGTAATTGCGATAAGAACTAAGTGCAGGCCTCAAAAGGCTTCTAAGTTTAACGGTCAGTTGGGGTAAGTAAGCTTGGTGTAAACTGCTAGATAAAAAAAAATGTTGATCATTATTACCAATGCCCATCACCAAGTTGTTATGCTCGAGTCACTTGGTCCGATTCTGCTAGAGATTTTAGGATTGACTGTCGACCTTCGCAACTACGGTCACCTCTTTTGTAGTGTAAGTGATGTCGTGACTGAAAACAGCGAGCAAAGCCTCATCATGGTTTTAGCGTCCATTCTGTGGCATGCGCGCGAATGAATCGCTTCTTGTCACATTACTTACTGGAAGTTACGGGGCGTAACGTGCCTCGTTATATTTCACTCAGGCCACTAAAGTTGTAAGACATTGCCATTAATATGCAAAATCCACAATTCCAACGCAAAAAAGAGCGCAAAGGCTCACACCTATGCTGACAACACCACGATCCAATAGCCTGTTAATGCGGGACTCGGCACTTCAAGCCCACACCCCACCGCGCGTGCGTCATGCCGGACGCGAGCCACTTGGGGCGCTCTGGTTTGGTCGTAAGCCTGAGTTGGTGTATAGCCTTCTCTACCGAAAAACATGTCACTGGTCCACGCCTCCAAGGGACAGTTGTCCACTGAAATCCTTGGTCAGAATTCCCCCCAGATGTGAAAGACACAATACTTGAGTGAACTGAAAACTAGTGTCAGTACATTCGCCCGCCTAGAACCCCCTCCCCCCACACCCCTCAAAACAAAAAAGAAGAAAACATCAGCGACAACAACTGCCAGGTGTCGGTAGACGGGTGAACATAAACCATCCGCGTAGAGAACGAAACGGGGTAAAGAGGGGAGATTGGCAAAAGCAACGTCTCGGTGTCGCTTTCACACGCCCAGCGGTCACACTGGAAACTCAACGCAACCCCCCCCCCCCCTCCGGCCATTCCGCCGACGAGACGACAACCCCAAACGCACAACAATGTCCGCGACGCCGGGGAGCATCTTCCTCAAAGCGGACCCGCGCGAAACGCGCACACATGTAAACATATCCGCGTCGCTTATCGCCGCCGACAAACAAACACAGCACCTTTTCTAAGACGAGAGACTCGTCCCGTAGGTATTCAAAGGCCCGGCAGATTACGCATTGCCCGCAGCAAAAACAACGCGGTGATCCTCCTGCCTGTACCTTCCATCGCCATCGTAATCGATCGTCCCCCTCGACCCCATTTAAAAAATGAAAGCATAAAGTAAAAAAAAATATATCGTCAGAATTTGTGACAGAGATTAATTGGCATATTTATTACACCTTTTATTACTTCGAGTTGCCAGTGATCCATTTTATTTTATTATTCCTAATTCACGTTACTCTTGATTAAGTTCAGTTAATATTGATTCGATAGGCTTTAATTCGGTCTAAGTGCCATTGTGGTGGCTCCATTAATTAGTTCGAGCTACGTTACTGCCAATTGATTTGTTATGAGTTCTATTGAAATTATTTTTACTATTTTAATGTTTCGCGTTACTTTTGGAGCAGTGGAATTTAACGAAAGTGTCATGTGATGACTTTTTCATTATATTATCACGCGCGTCGGCGAGCGAGCGCCTGCGTGGCCGAGAGGTTACAGCGCTTGACTTTCGTGCGGAGGTGCAGGATTTTATCCGCGTCTTCATTTATTCTTTCAATTTTATGTTCTGGTAAATTCTAGAACTCTGTTGCTTGTTCGTGGTCCGAAAGTTTTAGTAGCCGAACCTTCTACGCCGCTTGTTCCAGAAGCCCACACGTCTGCCTAATGGGCTGCGCGTGGCGACCTGCAGTCAGTCTCGCCCCAGCGTTCCATCCTGCTGTTTCGCCGCCATCGACACATGCGACGCTAGCCTTATTCTTCTTTTGTTTCGGGCACAAGTTGGCCCCATTAAACGTTTAGTTTGCTTCAGTTTTCGTCACCTCATGGATTGGTATTCGTGACATTTGTGTGGAGGTGCGGGGTACCGCATTTAATGACCGTTAAAAGTACCTCTCAGGAGATCTGTCGGGTCCGATTATTTTCCAGTCCCGGCAAGCTAATCCCTATCGACGAACCCGAGCCGGCCGCCGCAACCAAGGCCAGCCTCCGGAGTTCAGTGAACTACCTGAGCAGCAGTGGAAGAAGACGCCGACGATGAAAAAACACCACGTCGCAGTAAGACGGAACGCCCCAGACGTCCATCGTCTACATACAGGCCCCGCCACGGACGCCGGCGACTTTCAACGGCGACCTTTACGAAGATGTGGACGACTGATTAAGCCAGTACGAGCGCGTCTTCCGCCCGGGCGCCCGGGCGCGTCGCCCGGTTCACTGGATGCGCGGCTTAGCAAAGCCTACGGAACGTCTATCTAGCTATGGAAGGCACGGTCCGCACCTGGTACGAGAACTACCAAGCGTCGATTTCATCGTCGGAAAAATCTAAAGCCGAGCTTCGACGCACCTTTGACAACCATCAGTGACGACAGCGGGCAAAAGAACTTCCGCAAGCAAGGACCCAAGGGCCGAACGAGAGCGTCACAAGCTTCATCGAAGACCTTCTCCGACTCATGAACCGCGCCGACCCAAACGCTCCCGAACAGAAAAGACTGCGCGTTTTGATGCAGGGAGTGAAGGATAACATCTTCGGAGGCCTTGTGCGAGCCCCGCCTATCACAGTCGAAGGGTTCGTCACGGAGGCCACAAACGTCGAACGTTCGCTTCAAGCACAAGCTTCCCACTTCCAGCGAATTCCCGGCGTCGCTGCCCTTTAGCCTCCCAGCTGCAACAGCCCGGATCTCCGCGAGATAATACGCGGCGTCGTACAAGAAAACCTCAGGTACCTCCTGCCTGCTGACAACCAGCCGGCTTTGCTGTCAATCGCCTACGTTGTCCGCAAGGAAGTTCAGAGGGAATTCTAACCAGCGGGTCCTGCCAGCGCAGTAGCACCCGAAAAGCCCGCTCTGACCTACGCCACAGTAGCTCGGAGACCGGCGCCAGCGTCCCGGCAGTACTCGACGCCGCCTCAACGTGACCCACTAGCGCCGCAGACTTTCCGACGTCGGGAAAGGCAGCCCCAGCTCGACCACACCGAACAACCAGCGCCTAGAAATACGGATGTGTGGCGCACGGCCAATCGATGACCGTTGTTTTATAACTGTTGTGAGGCCGATCATGTCTACCGGAGGTGCCCGTACCGACAAATGAACCTGCGACGTTTTAGGGCGCGCGACCCGCGATTCGGCCTTGGGGAGCGACCAAGGGATATCGAAAATTACCTTTGATGAACCCTGTCCCCGGCGCCGACTCCACCCCGAGGTTCCCGTTCGCCTTCGCCTCGACGTGCGCTCTCGCCCTTCCGTCGCTCTCGTCGGGACAGCCTGTCCCCCTATCTTGTGGGGAAACCTAAGTGCGGCAACGCCTGGCAATGGCGTTGACGAACACGACCGAAGTAAAGAGCCTCCGAGAACTATGGAGCGCTCCCACTCTCCCGACGCTGCGCATTGCAACGACGCCCCTGCAACGGTGCCCAACAACCTAAACGTTATTATCGACGGCCACGACGCATCGGCAGTCCTGGACACCGGAGTAGACTACTTAGTCTTGATTGAAGGCTCTCGCACCGTCTGCGAAAAGTGACAATGCCGAATGAAGAACCTCAAATGCGAACCGCCGGTGGGCACCTCATCACACCAATCGGGAGATGCACTTCTCGCGTCGAGATCCAAGGATAGACGTGCTCTGTGAAGTTCGTCATTCTGCAAGACAAAGCGAGGGACGTTATCCTCTGAATGAACTTTCGTTGTGAGTATGGCGCCGTCATCTACCTCGGAGCAAACAGGCTGACGCTACGAAAACCTCTTTCACCACCGGAGGAACCCAAAGCGACGTCATCCGCGGTATGATTTCTCGCAAGCCAAGTGAACTTACTGCCGCGGTCGGGTGTTTTCGTACTTTACGGGACCTGTGAAGCTTTCTGCGGAGAAATTCTGCTCGAGGGAAGCCTCCAATTGATCCTGGGAAGAGAAGTAGGCGTCACAAGAGGAGTAGCCCAATTTCAGGGTGTGCGGACTATGGTCTTTGTGACGAACTTCCGACAAGAAACGCAACACCTCACAAAAGGCGCAGCTGTGAGCTACGTCGAGCAACTCCGGAAGTCTGCCAAAATCTCCGCGATTACTAAAGAATCCTCGCCACCTTAGCAAGGAAGTGCATCGCGAGCGCAGCTCGACATTGACCCTCTGCTTCCGGGCCCAAAACGACGTCAGTTGATTAAACTACTTGCTCAATACCGCGACTGCTTTGTGACGTCGTCGAAAGTGGGCCAAACTGCCGTTGCAAAACACCGTACTCTTACCGACGACGACGCGCGCCCTGTGCATCCATCACCGTACAGTCTCCGTAAAAGATATACAGGGAATTAAGGAGCAAGTTCAAGAGATGCTGGACGACGACAAAATTCAAACTTCAAGCAGTCCATGGGCATCTCCAGTCGTACTGGTGAAGAAGAATGACGGGACGCTTAGGTTCTCCGCGGTGACAAAGAAACAGGTCTACCCAGTCCCCCGCAGCGACGACATTCTAGACAGGCTCCGCTACTCTCAATATTTTTTTATCGATGGACCTAAAGAGCAGCTACTGGCAGATTAAAGTCGATGAACGGGACCGAGAGACGACAGCCTTCGTCACGCCAGATGAACTGCATGAGTTCAAGGTGATGCCCTTCGGACTATGCATGGCGCCAGCAACTTTCCAGCGTGTCATGGACACCGTTCAATCAGGGCTGTAGTGGCAGAGCTGTCTCGTCTGCCTTAATGACGTCGTAGTGTTTTGAAGTAACTTCAACGAGCACTTGCGACGACTCCGAGTTGTTCCCCAAGCCATACAAACCGCCGGGCTCACCCTCAAGCCGTCGAATTGGCGGTTCACGTATGACGAACTGAAGTTTCCTAGGCCACGTGGTTAGTAATGAAGGCGTCCGCCAAGACTTGGAGAAGACTCGCGCTGTCGCTGCATTTCCAACGCCGACAGACAAGAAGGCCGTGCAAAGATTCCTTGGATTTTGTACCTACTATCAACGCTTCGTTCGGAATTTCGCAAGGATTTTCGCACAACTCACAAAGTTCACGAAGAACGATGAGAAATTTGAATGTGCCGAGAATCAAAAGCAGGCATTCGACAAGGTGAAGCAAAGCTTTCAGGCTCCTTCTGTTCCTGGACACTTTTATCAGAATACGTAAACCAAGATTCACTTGGACGCTAGTAGTGCAGAACTTGGAGCGGTACTGCTTCAAGTGCAAGAAGGCACCGAGCGAGTCATCTTCTACGCAAGTTGGGCGCTGTCCCAAGCGGAGAGAAATTACTCCACGACTGAATAAGAATGTCTTGCGGTCGTCTCGGCAATCACGAATTTCCGCCCGTACTTGTACGGGAGCCAGTTCCGCGTAGACACAAACTACACTCGCTCTGCTGGCTTGCGAACCTCAGGAACCCTCAGGACGCCTCTCTCTATGAAGTCTCCCACTACAAGAGTTCAACATGGCTGTAGTCTACAAGTCGGGCCGAAGCACAGCGACGCCGACTGCCTGTTAGGGCCCTGTCGAAACACTTTCTGCAGCAGCGAAGACAATGCCGACGAGTGCTTCCTAGGAGCAGTGAACACCAACCAACCTGGCACGACGACTATGAGAGGATTCTGAGCTGCGCACATTATTCGAGCACCTGGAATGGCGCGGGAGTACTGTGCCACGTGTTGTTTTCACGAGCCCTGCCGACCTGCGCCAGTCGAGGTGTATTCTACAAGAACTTCGAAGACTACACCTGGCAGTGGCTGCTGGTAATCCCGACCGACATTCGAAAGGAGTTCGTTCAAGCATGTCACGACGACCCGACGTCCAGACACCTTGCTTACAGCCGGACACTGGCCCGTATTCTTGAAAAGTATTACTGGCCCAAACTCCCCAAAACCGTCCACCTCTACACCCGATAATGCCACGAGGGCCAGCCACGCAAAAACCGCCGAGAAAGCCGCCAGCTCTCCTGCAGCCAATTCCTCCGCCTACTGCACAGTTCTAGCAGATCGGAATTAATCTACTTGGTCCTTTTCCGCCGTCGACCCTGTTTAACCATTGGATAATCTTCGCCACAAATTATCTCACGCTGCACGCAGAAACGAAAGCCCTTCCTGCAAGGAACTGCTGTTGAAGTTACCAACTTTTTTTATCGAGTTCATCGTCCTCCAACACGACGCTAACAAAGTTCTGATCACAGATCGCGGATCATCGTTCATGGCGCAGCTGACCCGAGAAATCCTCCGGCTCAGTCGCACCAGCCACCGCCGTACCACTGCGTACCACCCGCAGAACTACGGGCTGACGGAGCTACTCAACAAGACAATCGCCGACATGATTTCTATGTACGTCGACGTGGAGCACAATACGTGGGTCGATGTGTGGCACTACGTCACGTTCGTTTATACACGGTGGTTGAAGGTACCACTGAGTTCACACCTTTCCAGCTGGTACATGGTCAGAAGGTAGCAACAAAGCTCGACGTGATGCTGCCGCATGAGCCAGCTGAGGACGAGTGCGACGACACCCAGGTGGTTGGTCAACGGGGCCGAAGAGGTCCGCCAGCTCGCCGGACTCTTGATTCAAGACCAGCAACACGTCGGCGCGGGCCGCTACAATCTTTGTCGCGGGGACGTGCACTTCCAGCCCGGAGACAGGGTGTGGGATATGGACTCCCATCCGTCGCGGCGGCCTCAGTGAGAAACTACTGAAATGGTACTTCGAATACTACAAGGTGCTTCGTCGACTCGGGCACCTAGACTACCAGGTGATGCTTGACGGACCACGAACTTCATCATGCCGACCTCTACGACCGGAAGTCGTCCATGTCGTGCGCCTCAAGCCGTACTACGCTCGATAGGATTGTGAACTGCGTTTCTGTAGTACGTTCGATATGATTGTATCTTACAAGTCTCCTCAGTGTGCCATTTTTTGTTAGTTTCCATGCTTTGTTTTCTGGCACGTTGCATCGGAGTGATGCGTCTTTAAAATAGTGGAGTATTGCCACGTACGTCGCCGAGCTAGTGTGGGCGTGGCAGAATGATCACCGTGCTCGGCTTTCGCGCGGCGGCCCCAAGTTCGATTACTGGAAGCGGAAGTTCCATTTTTTATTCACTAACTTAGCGTTTTCGTAAGTTCGAGAAACTTGCCTGATCGAGGTTTTAATGTTCTACGCGGCAAACGTTTGATGCCGAATGTTCCGGAAACCCACGCGGGTACAAAAGGTGATCAGCGTGGCGGTCCGGTGTCAGTTTCGCTCTTGCTCGATCGTGCTACGACGCCAGCGACGGTATCTCTTTGTATTTTTGTTTTAGGCACAAGTTTGGCTCTAATTAACGTTTACATTCCTACTGCGCAAACCGACACTCTGCCCGTCATTCTTGGCAATATAACGACTGGTATATAAACGTTTTGTTATGGTGCAGATATTTTAGTTTTAGTTTTTATTTTAGAAAAAGGCTTAATCATTGATGCCATTTTTTTTATTTGACAGACTGGCAATGTTCAGTTTTTGTTTTATTACCAAAGATTCCCTATGATATATTTTTTTCAGTCGTGACTTCTCAATAAACTTTTAATTTTTCCAGTCAGAGGGGGTGGAATCTTCGATGCGTGGAAGCTGCACAGAAATCATTAATCATGAGCAGAAGATTAATTACGTTCTACCGTTTCACTAATCGCGCGCGACGCAGGTCAAATAATTTTAGCGGGTAACGTAGACTGCGTGCTAGGATAAAACATCGTGTTCTTCTTGGCACGCAGGAAAGCACGAGCACCTTAAAAAATGAACATAATTGTAAACCTGAGACTGGGGCAGAAAAGACAACACAACAGAAGGTAGAAAAAGAGGAGGCAACGTCTCAAACTCAGCTGCAAAGTTTATTTCGTACACGTGTTATATTCCTCATCTCCAACGCCGTCTCTACAAAAAAAAAAAGAAAATTTGACAAGAAGACAATGATATTTGGGTAAACCTTCTCTTATCTCCCTTGACCTCGGCTGCCAAACACTCACACAAAGGGTCACATTCTAGCATAACCACCGCCACCCAGTGTCAGGTTTACAATCATGTTCAACTTACACCAGCTCGCCTGCACTCTGACTATTTTTTCATTAACCTCAAAAAATGTTTGTTCAAAGCGGTAACAAACTTGAATATGGCACAAATATTGTACAATAGATGGAAAGGTACAGACATCTGAGTATAGGGGTATGGTGAACTTCACTTTAACAGCAAAGCCATTACCCCGGAAAGATTGCATAAGAATATTAGAATTCTTCCCAGAGGAAGAGGGCAAATTTAGTGCCACCAGAGATAGGTTAACTGAACAAATAGAGCAAATCATCGCCATAATACGTAGACCCACGAGACAAAAAAGAGCTGCGAAGGAACTGGAACTTCGTAAGGTTCTAAGGCGTTAATGGACTACTTGCGGTTCACTTTGCTGACTAAAACACAAAAATTGAAACTCGATGCGGCGCTCCGAGGGGCTATCGAACAGGAGCTTCGCGTACACCGATACGCAGCTAACTCTAGAGGGGATGCCACAAGCCTTTGTAATTCGCTCAATATTAGAAAAGACATACACAATATGGGGCAACTGCAAATGCTGGAAACCTCACCCAAAGGCAGAAAAATTCGCGAACACCACACGCTACAATAAAGCAAACCAGTGTTAATGCAAAGCAATGCACGCTAGAAATATAAAGCCAGAAAAAAAGTTGCACGGGAGGGCCACGAAGTTTCTATTCCTATGCACACTGAGATGCTAACCATAGCCAGGGTCATAACCAAACTCACCAAGAATGAGGAGGAAGAAGCCAAAGTAAGAACGAATAGCCAACATGCAAGCCGAGCGTTTCTTAACAATGAACTACCAAGATACATCAACAGCATTTTGCAAGAACATATGGACAAACACGCGCTGCTAAAAATTAACATTCAATGGGTCCTAGGACACCAGGGATTGAGAGGGAATAGCTAAGCTCACGATCTCACCCGCGAACCGAATCCGCGATCCCCGCTGGTATGGCCGGCAGTGCAAGAGCATGAATAGGAATAGAAAAGAAGTAATCTACATTAAGTTTGAAAATAAATTGTTAGGGATCGACGCAGAGCCTCCAATTTTCTACTCTCACCCTTATATACTCAATCAAGAAAGAAAGCATATCTCATACGTAAAGAGCAAACACGCACACTACTTACGCCGCACTATACCCATTAAATTAACAATGCTACAGGTAGACACACGTGTTCCCATTGCAGCGGATACCGCTGTAACCAACATGCACTCTAGAACTGCACTGCAGCACACCAAAGTCGCTATCAGTCGCTCTCTCTTCTACCTCACCACCTCATTCCAGGTGGCTGGAAAGAATTGCCCCCCCCCTTCCAGAGGTTCAAAAGCTGTCAATGGCCGCCCCTCGATCATCAGATTCGGAAAGTGATGGACGACGGATGTTTGCCCACAGCAACTTAGGTCGGACCTGGGCTAAAGATCGAGGAGCATCTTCGATCAAAATTTAAAAAAAATGTTCTCTCTCTCTCTCTTCAAGCGGAATCCCGAGGGGCCGAGTAAGCCACCGGCTTGTTGGCTTCTTGCCTGAGGAAACCCATCTAGAACGCACTTATAACGAGATTTCGTAACTCACTTGAATTTAAAACTCTAAGCTCGAGGTTCTAGCCAAAAGGAAAAGGAGACATTCGCCGAACAGCAACACCGACAAATAAGGTTGTGAAGTTTAAAAATATGGCTACGGTTATGCTAACGGCGCTAACTGTCACTTCCCATTTACTTTTTTTTTCTTAATGTAATAACATTAGTGTACTCAGTTTGTTTCAGTACTATTATTTATACGTTTGTTTTTTCCGGGTCTCACATATCCATTTGAGAGGGCATGGCTTGATGAGCGCTGTCCACGCGCTTTTACCAGAAGTTGCCTTGAGTTGAACTACTGTTTGTTATTTCACTGTGGATTGGACGTTTTGGAGCCGCGAGAGCGGTGGAAAGAGGGTAGCTAGCCTCGTTTACGGTGCGTGCACGTTGCCTAGGATCCGTTTTCATGCTTTTCGCGGACTGAGACATTTTCTAAATATGCGCGGGTGGTCACAATTGTTAAATAACAGAACCAAAATATTGTTCTGTAAAGGCTTCTTCTAGAATAGCTACTGTAGTGATGCTACATCGAAAGCTTGCCGCAGCCATTGTTGAAAAGGTTACTGAGCTTTTAATGGCGAAGTAACTCGAGTGGAAGCGGCAAACTGTCGAGGGACGAACACCTCGGCTTACCACTTCTGAATAGAGGAAGCCACGATCGTGGGAAAGAACAAGGGCAGTTGGACCTGCACACATACTTTTTTAAGAAGAATATAGGTCCCTACGACGTCAAGACAAACGCATGCGATTCTTCCCGCTGTGGAGGGGGCAGTGCTCGGCATGTTGCTCGGTAGTGCCTTGTTACTAATGATCGGGTATCATGTAGGGCGGGGAGAAACTGAGGCTCAGCGGCTGCATTTGGCTCTGATCCCGCTGTATCACCACCCCATCCGGCAAAGCCCGGTGTGCAGTTACCGCTCGGGCGAGTGCATGAGCACTTCTACTGCAGGATAGTCCCGGATGTCCAGGAGTCTGGATGACGCGGATGGTCGGTGCTTGTGACCAGTGGGCGTGCACGGCGTTGATGAGGTGCGCTGTTCGTGGGTAGGGGGAGTTGCCGGAAACATTCTTCATGCCGTGTTAAACATAACTTCTCGCGACTGGAAGACCGGTGAGATTCCCACTTGGGCTGAACTTACTCCACGTGGTTATCTTCAGGAGTTCCTTGAGTTCTCGGTTGGCTTTCTGTAGCGTTGAAGGAGCCTCCCGGGTTTCGGCGCCATCAAGTTTGTGTAGGAAGTTCCTCCGACAGCCTCTGATATTAGAAGATTTAATAGGAACCGCTCGTCAGAGCGGTTTCACAATCAGCGTCCAAAATAAAATGTGGTGCCTGCCTCGGCCTTGAAAGAAACGAGATCTTTTCTTTTACCTCGCGGGTCTTCCTTTCCAGTCGCGAGGGGCTGTTATGTCTAACATGCTGCCTACAGTTCGGTGACGATGGTGATCCCGTGCTATGAGGGTGGTGCTGTCCTTCAGAGAGATTGCATGCGAGATTACCAGCATAATGGCTATCTCCTCAGCCTCCTGGATACATTTGATTATGTGAGGTGGAGCCCATTGTTGTAGGAAGTGCCGGCCCTGTCCATTACTGCGATGGTTGCTGCTCCTGCTTTCTCACTGTAGAGAGCAGCATCGGTGTGCCATGTGTGTGGGTCTGGGTCCCGAGACTTTCTCTAAGGCTCGGATCTTAGCCATTCTTCGCCCTGCATAGAGACCGTGGGTGAATAATCGTGGGCATGGGCACCACCTGTACGCAATTCTGAATGTCCGGGCCTGGCTTCAGGAGATCTGGGTTGCTTGGCTCATCCTTCGTGAGACCGGTGTATCCCAGCCTCTGCAGCGTCGCTCGTCCCGGTCGTGGTACCATCTCGTAGACACCTGGCATCAGATTCGCGTCGTTGGTGTACTCTACGGTATACCGAGGGCTGTCTTGACCACCTTGCGAAGCGCAGTGCTCAGCCAGTTCATCTCGGTGACCATAAAGTTACGAAAGTGTACGTGATAGGTTAATCGGTTCACAATGAGAAATTAAAACAATGCGCAGCGTACCTTGTTCTCCTAGTCCCACTTTCCGGTTTCACACCCTTCGGATTAGTGGGCTATCTAATCGGCTTCTCAGCGCTGTAGCTCTGCGATGTGCCGGGCTTATCTCTGGCTTTGAAGGTGCACCCAGAGCAACTGTAGGCGCTTTACCTGGGGTATAGGTCTGCGTGTTCGTCAGTGTCGTGCAAAATACTCAATGCAAGTATTTAAGATAAATCCTAAATAACCATGTGAAAACGTATTTAGTTTAGTCATTGTCTAACTTTTAGCTTGAGCTATTTTGAGTGAACTAGAAATACCTTGAAAAAGTGATTGGCTTATATTCGAAGATACTTGGCAAGCGTGTTGGCAAGCTGGTAATGTAATGATTAAAAATATCAGGAAAGGGTACTTTATGTGTGATGAATTCGCTGATGTTCACATTTTTATGCGAATTTATGATTTTCAAGAAGCACCTTAGCTGCTGCAACGGAAGTTTACTTTGAAATAATACGAGACTGCAACATAAGGGGTGCCGAAATACTTTAAGAAGAAACGGTACTCATGTATTGTTAACATGACACCTGCCGTGCTCTATTTAGTGGCAGACTCGCCTCATGGAGAATTCAGCAATAGGTACGTAATATTCACGTTTCGTGGACTTGATATACAGGCCGGCATTGCGCACCCGCCATACGTGTTGATGAGCACGCAAGTGAGTACACACGCGCATGCTCAGGACAAACATTGACTCGAAAACAAAAGCCTCTGTCGCTCATCAACAGCCAAAAATCAGTATATTTCCCCCAGTAAAACGCGAGAAAAAGTGCAAGTACCTTCAATCTAAAAATATGACTGAGGTCAAGAGGGAAGCACAGAAGAGTGTACAGCGAAGCCGCTTCTAAACTTTCTTCTCCTGTTGCCAACTGCAGCAGCTCATAATATTCTTGACACATTGAGATTATGACGGTCAAGCTTTCGAAATCAGAATTCACCAGTTTAGAAAAAATCGACACCACCAGGCGGAAAACTGGTTTTGAAGCTTTCAATGATAATACAATGCACGCTTTTGGAAGGAGATGAAAGAAACGCGTTTGAACGAGCTTGGGTGGGAAAGTTAAATCACAATAGGAACAAAATAAGCTTTCGGGAAGCCCAATCTAGGTCCCTGCCGCTAGATAAAGTCAGAAGGATTTAGCTTTTTTGACCGAGGTAGTGCCTGTGCTTTCATGAAAAACGTGTTTGCGCATCTTCATTCGAAAACCTACTGATTTGGCGATTTCCGAAGATTGTTAATTGTGGTCGTATCGAGTGTTGCCGTCAGATCTTTCAAATGGCGGGGGGGGGGTCTCAGTGCAAAAACCGAGTGACGTCACCAGCACTTGGTTAGCTCCAAAAGTGACGTACCATAAAAATAACTTGAGACACAAAAAGTGGACAAGAAGACAAATAAAACCGGGCGTACTTGGGGCAATCTAGACTTTTCCGGCGACAATTTATTACCGAAGCTGCAAACTAAATCTTAAATGCGAAGTAAACATAGTAGGAATTGTAATTAAGGTAGAGGAAAGTATTTGCGATAGGCTCAGGTCTCTTTTTTTACCTTGAGGTTGATGGTCGGCGTGTGTTTGTTGAGTATCGAACTTTTCGGAATCACCAGGAGGTCGGATTTTTCAGTCCAGCACGTCAGCACTACCGCCTCCACGTAGTTTTGGTCACATTGACTGCTTCTTGCAGTCTATCATGGATTTCCTCCTCCCACTCGGTGGATTTTCACACCGTGATATTGGTGCCATATGGGCGTGTTGCAAGTATAGAATCTTGTCGACTCCATGCCGGAGACCCTCCAGCTCGTTGAACAGCAATGTCGACACAACAGATCACTGAGGCGTCCCTCGTTCTGTTAGGAGAATGGGGTCCAGGCGGATATCGCCAATCCCCATGGTGATGGTTCGGGCCATAAAGAAGGACCGCACATAGTTGTATGCCTTCGTGCCGCAGTAGGTTTTGGCGAGGCTGGGTAGTATTGCTTCGTGCAAGACGTTATCAAAGGACCCACTGGATGTCCATGGCTCGCACCGCTCTCGCTTGAGCCAGGCCCTGGAACCCTAGGATATCTTCTTAAGTTTGACAAGAACGTCTTGCGTGGTAGAGGTGCAGTCGGAATCCGTACATGGTATCTGGTAAGTACGCTCGTTCCTCAAGGTATGTTTGTTGTCGTGTCAAGACGATATGCACTGCGAGCGTTCCTAAACAGAATGTGAGCAAGATGTGCTGCAAGATTTACAAGTTACAGTTGCTTTTCAGACTTAGAGATGAGCATAATAACCGCGTGCCTCCATTCCGGTGGGATGCTCCCTGTCTTTCATAGCTTGCTGAATTATCGGGAGGGTGCCGTGGTTGAAGTGATGTCTGAGGTTGTATAGCATTTTGTACACGACCCCGTATTCGCCCGTGTTGGTAGTGCGTGTCTGCTTGGTGAGGACTGATCATATCTCAAACTTTGTGAAGTACGTGTCCATTGGGGTCGGCTCGTCTTCGTAGAGGTATTCGGCGTGTTCGGGGCGTTTGCCGGCTTTGAGGTATCAGGACCCCAGTTCCTTCACAGTGGAAGGTTCGTTCATTTGCAGTCCGTATAGGATCTTGGTCACGGCCTTGTATAAATCATTCTTGAGCGCGATGGGTCTAGTAAGGTCCAGTAGTGTCCGGAGGATGGCCGAAGTCCTAGCGGTCTCTAACGGTCCCCGTAATTCATGGCATAGCTGATGCCCACTGCTCTCCGCTAATGGGGTTGCACAAACTTCAGCCTTTCGGCTGAGTTCGGCGGTCTGTAGTCGTACGCTTGCCGTTAAGTCTTTGTGTCTTCCATCCCTTGTTGAGGCCTTGCCGGGTGTCCCACAGGTGGAGCAGATTTGGATTATTGCGCGCGGATGTCGACGGTAGTCTGTACTGCCTTGGTTGCTCGGTCAATGTCTTCAATGAGCCATTAGATCCACTCCTGGATGGAGACTATGCTGTCTCCCCCTCAGCGTTCTCCCGCTGGCGTCTGGCTGGTTCCAGTTCGTGAGTCGAACGGTTCGAAACTTTCGAGTCTTTCGGCCTCCGTCGCAGACCTCGGTCTCTGGGATGTAGCGAACTCGCCTCAACTTTTAGTCCCGGTTGGACCAGCTACACGAGGTCTGCGTGCAGACTAGGATGAGGTCAAGGCATGTGCTGCGACTGGTGGTGCTGCCTGTCCTTGTGGGGTCTTCTGGTTCCGTCATGCTGTTGAGGTGCTTATTAGCGATGTCGTGGATAACCTTCCTCCTCGGGGCTCTGCTTCAGATATCCCCAGGTTAGGTGGGCAGCCCTGAAATTGCCAGCAATCACCTGGGAGTTTGTTCAGGTCTGACCTATCTAGATCACATTGTAAAAAGGCTCCGCAGTCATCAGTATTCTCGATAAGGGCGTTATAATGTTGAGCACGAAGAGGCTGTGGTTCGTCTTTTTCTTGGGTGCGAGCTCAAGGAATATGTGGGGTACATGTCTATGCTGCTCGAAGGAATGGTTTATGATAGGGGATGTGTTTCCAACCGAGGGTCGCTGCTGTGCACAAAGTCATCTCCGGGCAATCATCAATTTGCGATGAATACTGTGCATCCTGAGAGGCTTTTCGGACACAGTATTACGCGAGCACCGAGTTGCTGTTGTTATGACACCCCTACCCACAAAACCCGATATAACGTTTCGCCATTTGGATGACGGAAGAAGTATTCCAACGGGAATTGTTACCGGAAACCTACAATCCAGATTGCAGACAAAGGAATAATTTATGAAAGCCTGAAAACGACATATAACCCAATAAGATTTTCAATTATGTAATACAGATAACGAAAAGGTATATTGTGGTTTGGGGGTAGGGACATGTTAGGCGATAGTCTTAATGCCCTCGATTTCCGTTTTTCGTTTGCACTCTTCTTTTAACAATCGACCATGATAATAAAGTTTGCTCACACAGTATCCAAATGTTTTGTCCTTAACTTTGCAGAAACGCTCAGCAAGAAACAGTTTTAAAGAGGTTTATTTCATTACGCAAATGTACATCATCACTTAAGACCGTACGCAGGTCTCTTGTGGAAATGAACTAAACAAAACTCTTCAGCTAACCGTTGCCGCAGCAATCTCCCCAACGTGCCCCCCCCCCCCCCCCACCCACACACCCCGCAACCCCCTCCGCCAGTTTTCGCTCTCTTATTTTCTTTTTATATTTATCCTTGGTTTGTTCGGTGGTTGAGCGATATTGAGCTAAGGGAAGCGTGGCAAACCTTTTTTCTGCCGGTTCACTATGCGTGTTTAGTCATGCTTTCCTGGTTTGATGCTACCACTTTGGCGGAAAAGGACAGAAAAAGAGGCAAAAAGGGATATTTTAGGCCCACCATCCATACCCGTATGGAAATCTTATATCTGGGCCATATCTGGCCATATCAAACATTATATGATTATATACGGCGTATATACAGACTTATCTGGCGTATATACAGACTGATATGGCGTATATACAGACTTATCTGGCGTATATACAGGCTTATCTGGCGTATATACAGCCTGATATGGCGTATATACAGACTTATCTGGCGTATACACAGCCTTATCTGGCGTATATACAGCTTTATCTGGCGGCCGGTTTTCAACATATTAAAAAGTTAAAAAAGCTATAAATTTACTTTGTTAGCAAAATGTGAATGACTCATTGTTCGCAATCTAAATATTAGCACAAATAATCCCGAACTTCAGCTTTGGCAAGCTTAAGTTCGAGATTATTTGTGCTAATTTTCACGAGGATTTCAATGTAGACTTAATTATTTTGAAGCGTTAACATTACGCCGGATTAGACAATTTGCTAAATCTCCCAAGCACCTCGGCCCGTACTCGAGGAATCATGGGGACGGTGTTTCTTCAGCTGCCTAGTGATCGGAAATTTCGACCAATTCTATGGTTACACAGTTTTGAGTGTAATTCGGAGTCACCCTGAACAAGTGTGGTATTGAACCCAAGTACCTGTCATATCACTTTTAACATTTTTCGCCAATGTCAGTACTGTGCATTCTGTTCAACCTTCAACCTGGATGAGCTGCAGACATATCTCTTACATTATTATCATTCTCGTACAGCTTCAAAGACGCTGATATTAAGTTAGAAACGCTAAAAATTCTAGAAACAGCTCCGCTGAATCCGAGCTAAATCCCGGTTTTGGTTGTTGTGATTTCTCGGCTTTTAAGTAATTCCTGCTAAAACAACAATCACGAGAATGATAATATTGTAAGAGATTTCGGCACCTCAGCCTGGTTGAAGGTTGGACAGAATGCACAGTATCATAAACGCTGCCATTGATGAGAAATTTTAAAAGTGATATGACAGGTCCTTGAGCTTTATGGGACGCTTGTTCAGGGTGACTACGAATTACACTCGAAACTGTGTAACCATGGAGTTGGTCAAAACTAGTGATCACTAGGGATAAGATTTCTGAAGGATCACCGTTCCTATAATTCCTCGAGTGCGGGCCGGGGCACTTGGGAGAATTGTAGATAATAAAAAGATATAAAGTGCTGATTTCAGGCTTGTGTCCTTTTGATATGCCTGGCCAGATCTGGAATTTCCTTACTTAGCCAGATCTGGGATTTCCATACCTGGCCAGGGATATCATCTGGCATTATGAGGCTATATCTGGCAGATATACCATATCAGGTTATATGTGGCCAATTTTTGATATGGCCATATCTGAAATCTTCAGATCTGGCCAGATATAAATTTTTTATGAGGTATAAATAAATAAGTATCAGTTCATACTCGAGTTATCAGACATTGCCAATGTAGACCAGGCGCCTAGTTTAGTAACAATACATCGGATAGGAACTCTGGAAGCACTGCCTTGCACAAGCCACTACGTAAACAAACGGACACAAGTGCTTCACAAAGTATAGTTTGAGGTGCATAAATCGCGCTGTTGCTCAGGCAGCCTGGAGCTCCGAAGCGGTGAACGTTCGAGCAAGGGGACCTTTGTCACTTTCGATTTCTGCTATGCATACCTTGTCGCCGCCCTGACACCTATACTGTGTGATGTGTTAAACGCCGAGGTATTGCAGTGACCTTATTTTGTCCAGTTGCGCGTATCGCTTTCTTCTTTCATGTGCCTCATATTTACGTATTTTGCATTTGCGGATCAGTGAGCCCTGATTCCCCACATTTTAAAGAGGATTACATTCTTGAAAGAAACAGCGAAGCGAGGTCCACTCGAATTAGACATCCGAGGACAGTTGTGTGTAAATGAGCAAACAGAAGAGGAGGTCTTTTTTTTGCAACAGGGAGCCCTTCCTTGACGGAATAAAGAATAATTTGTGCACATCCGAGATAAAAATAGAACAGGAAACATTATGCAGAAGCCACTATGTTTGGTTGTCTATAACATTCGATAGCATTCGGCATGTTTACCTTCTTCTTTTTACGAGGCCATGGACGACGTCAGGGACGACGTCCTAGACGGCGAACGTTAAGATCAACGTCTAGGACAACGCAAAGGAAACTAAATTGTTGAATAAGCCACGTGACGTCAATGGTTTCGCTAAATTTAGTGGTGAACCTGAATTAGTGTCTAGGTCACGTGACATCAATTTTTCCGCCAAAATTAGTCGGGGAACTCAAGTGATGCAGGCATGTCGCTTGACGTCAATATTTCAAATAAATATCGTGGGAAACTGAAATTGTGCACAGGTCGTGATGTCAATTTTTGTGCTAAATGTAGGGGGAAACTGAATTGGTTCATAGGTCATGTGACGGTAATTGTTTCACTAGATTTAGCAGGGAGCCGGAATTAATAGAGGTGAGAAGGATTCCTTTTGCCTAGTACATTACAGGCCAGATGGATATAGAGAAATTTGTGGTGAGTAGCTTGACAATGCAATCGCATTAAAATCTCAACGCCATTCCACGCTCTGGAAAATTTAGGCCTATCGTCTTCGGTATTATGCGGAATGAATATTTCGGTGCCCGTAGAGTTCAAATCAGTCAAATACTTTCCTAAACTGAAATGTAATAATGTGCTAGGAAATTGCTGATTTCCTTAACTCTCTTCTTCTTTTTCGGTTTTTGTTTTACGTAGGTGCCGCTCATTGTCTATGCTGGGCCTTAAGCAGAGAAATTAGAGGCTTATATTCATCAAAACGCTGCCCAACATCATATATATTCATATTATCCGTCTGCCTCCCACCCAAGCAGCCTGGCAATACTTGGCCAGAGTTTTGTCAGTGTCCGCCAAAAATCGGCCCCAATATCATCCGAATGTGACGTTTTGCACCATGTCCCGGCATCGGGCAGTTATTAGCGCACCGCCCTTTCGCCCCGGCGTGCTACTGGTGGAATATGGTACGTGTACTGCCCAGATCAGACTGTCGGCCAGTTACCACCCAGATGTCGCGTATGCGCCTGCCTCGTATCTGTCGGACGTCGCTTGTGCTCCGCTTTGCGTTGACATAATCGCCAGTGCCGGCTCGCGCATTAATTGTCGGCGCTTTAATTGTCGGCATTAATTGTCGGCACGCATATATGGACACAAGAAATACTGTGTCCCACTCTCTCCGAGAGTTGTACTAAACGACCATCACTACACACAGCTTCCTCTCAACACATTTGCAGAAATGATACCCCACGGCCAAAAAAAAAACTTATAGGTCAGGGTCGCAGGACCGTGGAGATATGAAATTTTTAGTAGATCGTTCTGATGACGATAACAATACTCGATACTCCGCCGCCGCATTTGTATATACATCGTATCGTTATCGGTTATTAGATAGAGTTAGGGAGCCGATTTTTGCACATCCGATTCGGTACTATGGGCCTTCCGGTACGAACGGCGCATGTGCTACACCAGAAGACTCAGTAGATGCGCATTGCGTACCAGAGGGCCCAATCTAGCATATTGTATGTGCAAAAACGGTTCCCTAAAACATTCTACTTTTGTGGTTGTGTATCGAACGCATCGAAACAGTCTTTAAAACTCCCTATTGAGACAAAAGCTACTACCAGAAGCATGCTTGCAGCGTAGTTACGAATAAAACAACAATATCATATAAATCGTGATTGATGCATAATCCTACTCGGGCAGCGCAGGTCAAGCGCAAACACGAAGTCCAGAAAGAAGAAGGTCGCCTACATCCAGGGAAAGTCTGGCCGACGCCGATGAGCAGCTCTTTATCGAAAGGCGTCCAACAAACACAGCAAAATAAATCCATGGATTTCGATGAAGAAAACGGCCATCGTCGAAAAGTTGGCATGAACGAATTCTGGCCGTTTACGATGAAGAACCATGACCGCGATTGCGGGGCACAAAAGCTAGAGAGCACTGAACAGCACATTTCGAAAACCGGACCTGAGTGGTGCTCTACCCATCACCATAACTTGGGAAACATCAAAGACTACGGCCCCCCTGCAAAAATATCGGCGTGTTAGAACGAGTCACGTGACAAATTATCATCTCAGAATCTTTGTCCTACGGAGAGCGGTCACGTGTTTAGCTCCACCCTCTGACTTGCACCAAGCGGCCGTCGCGCTCGCTCAGAGCCAATCGAAGACACAAAATAAGGTGGGAAGGCTTAAGGGGGCACTCAAGTGGATTCTGAGATCGTCTAATAATTGTAATAACTCAATCTACGTGCTCTAAGCCTGCTAAAAGTTCCAAAATTACATTCAAGGGCGGCCGAATTCCCTATTGGAAATCCAACCAAAGGTCGGTGTTGTGCGCCGTGGCGCAGAACACGAGAGGCGTTGTCGGTCGCAAAGGCAGCAGGGAAGGGCGTGTGCCAGCCAATGACGAGTCTCAGCATCTCGGCGGATTGATTTTTTATATGTGCGCGCTTTCGGCGGACTGATTTTTTCGAGTGTGTGCGTATTCGACGGACTCATTTCAAAACGTTTATTCAATGTGGTGTCGCACGGAAATTCTTCACCAGACGGCAGATATCAGGCACATCAAATACGTTATAGCTTCGCCAATACTGGAAACTCCTCCGAAAACCCGTGGGAGCGGCGGCGGACGTGACAGTGGCGCCTCTAGCGGACTCAAAGATAACGGAAGCGACGACGCAATGAAAAAGTATAGGCTCCACGACGCCTTCGAGATTTGAGAGGGCCATTTCGTCACACCAACAGCTGAAACAAATCATTGCGGTCAGTTTACTTGCAAAGCGGAATCCACTGATCGCAAATGCAATGACAAAAAAAATAACAGCGCGCGTATAAGCAAAAATAGAGCAGTTTATCTAGCGTGCCTAAAACGCCTCTCAGGGGATAACACACGTTTGAAGCGCGTCTGGGAGGCAAAAAAAATGGCGTTTAGCTACTCGAACTACGTCGTAAACAGTTACTGTTGATGCGTTACAAACTGAGCTGTCACAATTTATTACCTGAATAGGTGATTATTAAAACGTGCACAAACAATGTGTTAATATTACCAGAGCAAGCGCAGCAGTCATTGCAGCATAAAAACAAAGCAAAAAAGTAACGATAAAAATGACCGTGCAAAAATATTCCGAACTTTGCAGGAAAGATGGGGTCGCCATCCTAAGCGAAAATAAAAAAAGAAATGGGGGCACAGTCGCGAACAACGGCGGATAAAACAAAGATGTTAGAAGACGGTACAAACATACAAATCACACAGCAAAGAAACTCCTTCAGCGACGACGATTGTTGCGCAAATGGTTGTCGCCGACGGTGTTGAGTCGACAGCAAACAAGAGGAAGCAACACGACGAAATTGATCGAAAAAGAAAAGAGATTCATTTTGTTTTTCACTGGTGTTTATGCGTTTGTTTATTTGTTTTCGCGGCGTTGGTAGGAAATAAAAACAAAAGAAAAGGGAAGGAATAACCTAGTTTAGCTCACACTGCCCCTAAAATAAGAGTGCACGCTGCAATCTGGTTCGTGCAAGCAGTGTGTGACATTTTTGCTTTCGCATTTCTTCTCCCTGTGACTTTGGCAGGTTTTTCGAATGCTCGCTTGACGAAGCAGTTTAAAAGTACTTTCAAGTGTTAGTTGTTAACCGACGTGTCCATGCAAGCTTTGCACACAGCGCCTTTGTTTCGTCGATTAGCGGCCTCAAGTCCGCCTTCAGCTGAACTCTTGTCTGCTGTGTCGAAGTCACGGCTGATATTACCAGCTACGTGACAAGCTAGTCGAAAGGTGGTGTCATTTTCGCATGCGAATATTTCTCGTTCTTCAGTAAAGTGTCTTTCGAGGTGTTCCATGTTTCGGATTGCAGTTGGACTTGGCAAGCATGATGACAGATCTGACTGGCTGCCCACCCGGCTACATAGGACTGGGTGGCCTGTTGTGTGTCTAGTCTGTCGTCCGTGAAGTTCTCCGCGATCTCCGTGGAGTTGTCATAATCGTCTGTTGAGGCGTCAGTGGCAATTTTGAAGCCATAATTGGATAGCTCTTCAAGATTAATTTGAATGCTGCTGTACCTTATAATTACTAACGTTTGTTCGGTCTTCAGAAAACTAAAGAAGAATTTCCCACCACATCGCAGAAAATTGTTTTTGCAATAGTAGGCAGCCCATGACACGCCTGCCATCTCCAAGTATGCGCTGGTGTGTGCCCGCAGGCGGCCGATTGATGAACAAACGATGATCCATGGCAGATATTCCCGCGTACACAAATAAAATCCGAAAATAAATGTATAACGAGCTTAAACGTTTTAATATATTTATCTAAGTATCAAAAAACATCTAAGCATATTTGAATTAGAAACTCAATCGAAGGCGAAAATAGGAGGTTATCGCCGACGACAGTATATAAAGACAAAAACAAGAACAAAGTTTCAGATAACTTTCAGTCCGAGCATAGCTTAGTAGACGAGCAGACTAACGGGCGATAATAAGCGCCGAAGCGAAGGAGAGTAAAAACTAGCCAAACAAGGCAAAGCAAATTACGCGATGGTTCCGACGTCAATGTAAATAACAAGGAGCGAAAGAGCAAAAAACAAACAACATAAAAAAACAGGAGAAAGATAGACCACGCCGGCGTAGCGTCGCCTCAAACACGAAAAGAAAGTGGAATTTGGAAAATGGAAGGAGTTGCGAACAGTCCAACGGGTACCGGCTTTTATCGTAGAAGACGCAGAAGACTCTAGTCGTGCTGGCTCTAACAATGGGAATTTGTTTCACCGTATAAACCGCGACTGAAATCACCTTTATTTGCGCTACGACGCCATCTTTTTTCACTTTTTGCAAGTGCCAGAAGTATGCTTTTTCTGTGCACTCCGCTTTAATTAATTTCAGTAATAGCGTCATGTTTTCTACGTGCGCAATCGACTTCTTCCAGAGCATACTGACATCGCTGTAACGTAGCTGGTTCGAAATTACCTTTTGCTTCTTCATCGGGAAACAATCTTATCGAGATTAGCCATCTTGCCTATTAAAAAAACACGGTTATAAGCAAGACATTCATAAGAAATGAGAATTGCAACAACAAAACGAATTGATTGATAAGAACAGTAAAGTTGAAACGTAGCTGTGTTCTAAACTTTTTGTACCTTGGCTTTATTAAAAAAACAGCGCGAAGGCTGATTCGTGTTTTGCTTGGCTTACATAAGCTGTGACAGAGTGTTTTCTTCAGGAGAGCCCTAAAATTGACCATAGAAGTCTCTAATCTATTTCCCACGCAAAGAAAATGTCATTCACTCATGTGGTGGCACCTATTTTTTAACATTCAAAGCAGCCAATAACAGTGACATTTTTGTTGTTTTACATTGGTTACCTCGTACGGAGGAAGGCAAAACCAATGCGTTGTGGGTAATTCGTCTGCTAGTGGAAACTCTGAGCCCTCGTTTAGGCGTTTAGGCGGCCAAGAAATCGAAATTTCTCTCCACCATAGCCGATTCACACTCAAGACTCAACACGCTCGACCAAAAACGGCGGCGGGTACGGCATGCCAAGATGTCTTCGGAGAAGACCAATCAGAAATTTCGCATATATCTGCTGCATAAATATGGTATCACCCTAATATTTTTGATGTGACGCCAATATTGGCTCAATACCTGCCCTATGCGGCAACAAATTAATATAAATATGTTTATTTTACTCTGCTTTAGGACCTGTTGCTACAAGTACACTTTACTGTTAAGAAATGTCTGAAGCAAACATTAAAACTGTTTCACGAATGTATGTTGAACCAGAAATTGTGTGGTAAATTAGTGATATTTTTTGGCGACATGTTGTGATTTGAAAGGAGCGTTAAATCCATTTAATTATTAGGTGTTTTTTACATACTTAATGAAACTTCACACCTCAACCGTCTATCCCCTTTTCCCGCTGAACAACAAAGCAAAACAACTCAAACACAAGATTTGCAGTATATCGTTGCAGCACGTACCCTGAGTAATTCTCAAATAACTTACTGGATTTTATTATAACGTATTTCGCTCACTTTAAAAAATACCTAATTTGAAATTATGATTGGCTTAAAGTTAATTTGAAAAAAAATCTTGAAAATGTATAAATAAGTATACTTCAAAAGTTTATGTTCATTTTTAGAATATCGGTAGTTCGTACAGTATCAATACATGTCAAGGTATGACCAAGCATATGTGCTAGTTTTGTAATAACAATTATGCGTGTAGCACAACCTACAAGAGCACGTTTTGTGCAAATAATACATTCCCTATAGGCTTTCCGACTTGCACTCTATTTTGGCGTATACTAAGTCCACTTTAAGTGCATTGATTAGTACCAAGGGACGGACATTTAGTAGGGGTGAAATGTAGGTCTGTATTGAATATCTCAGCTATGAGGATGTCGCGAAAGTCGCGCTAACGCCGGCCACGATCCTGGGAGCCGCCATTTTCTAACGGTGGTCATCTTGACTTTAGCCAACTTATCGCACATCACAAACCTTTCGTGGAAGAATAGAAAGAATCTTCGCGTACGCTTGGATTTGGGCTAGTTGGTTTGCCATTCTCTACCATATATACCTATATGGCATTCTCTAGCATAGCTATCACACGGTCTACCGTATCGTCTCATAGTTTACGTGTTTACTTGTCCAGTGTCACTTCGCAGTGCTGTTACCTCAATATTTGCGCGTGCACGCAATTATCTTAAAATAGCGTAAGCAAACTATAGAGCCCTCAAAACGGTAAAACGTGATGGGTGTTCGGCGGATGCGCAATGGAGACAGACGAGGCTATTCTGTTAGTACGCAAAACGTTTTGCATGCGCTATCTTTGGAACTTCCTATTATCAGTCCTTTCATTCGCCGTGTGGCTTCCATAGATTGCAGCAACTGGCTTTTCCGAGTGCTTTGCGGAAGAGCAGACAGTCTAGAGTTCTTAAAGTGTACAGAAGAACACGCAGAACGACGGACCATTCACTGCGCCTGATTGGTTAAGTGGGTGATGGGAAACGCGAAAGGCCGACGAGAACCGAGACAATGCGTTTTTGACGTTGCTTGATATACTCTATCAGGTAGGGGCGCCGGCTGCGCTCTGACTTATTCTGAACTCCGCTCGCAGATCTTGAGTTGTTTTGTTCCGGCGGGGAATCGACGACTCGGAGACGCTGACCTGACTCTGGTAGCGTTTACTCTCTGGCAACCGGACCAAGAAAGAGCCCTTTGCATGTAATCGCAGCTGCTTAAAATTGGCACCAATCGGACGCTACGCCCCTGTGTCAAGGCGGCTGTCCAGCTTACGCAGCCGCGATAAGCGATAGGCGCAGTCAACCGCATGAAAGCGTAACAGAGCGCTCTCGAATTTGGAGCGCTCATCTTCCGCTGGCAGATCCGGCTCAAGTTGGCCATCTTTCTCTCGTAGAGTTGTTGCAGTGCACTACACCGCGAAGCGACGCCGAACCCGCCGATGTAGACCCATAAACTTCTACGGAACTTGCCGTAATTTGACAAAGCCGGGCTACGTCAGTTCCCTTCACTCAGTCGTGAGCATCCGCGCCGACGTCGCAGGACCGTCCGTGTCGTGCAGTCGGATCTGTTCGGATGCGTTGTTTTTTACGCAGGATTGTGACTGTTCGAACGCTCCTATCTAGAGTGGATTATTGGTGCAGAGGCGGGATTGGGGCGTGTCAAATGATAAGCGCTGACATCTGTGATCCTAATAGGAAGAACGAGAAAAACAACGAAAGAAAATTCATGGAACTAGATGCTAGGTCAGGCGTGTTCGATTTGCCGCAACTAATGGTTGGCCTTTTTAAACTTCATGCCGCCGCCGTTTTCTCACGCGCTAAACCGAGAACAGACTAGGAAACGTCCTTGAAAAGGATGGTTTACTACCTATTTGTGTTTATAAATGACTTAAAAAGAATGTGAGCTCCGCCCATGGCCATCGTTGGACGCGCTCCGCCGCTCCGATGCGGCGGAAAGGAATGACACACTGGCGAGCGCTGCAGTTCCTCGTTATTTCCGGCATGGACTCCAGGGTACGAATAACACGCTAGGCCTTCGCGTGATACTTTCTCAGCTGGACATGGGCAGTGGTGATTGGTCCTCGGAAAGCTAAGTCGCTTTCTCAAATTAAAGCCCCGGTCATTTTGAACGGCAGACCGTCCGGCGTGTTGCTTTAAACATGCCAGTCCATCTTCCGCTCACAGATTTGGAGCGGGCCCCACAGAGCGAAGTTTTGCCTCCCTCGCGTATTTTGGGAAGCGCTCCTAATCTACCTAGCGGAATTCATTATTAGACTGAAGCGAAATATACCCGTACATGCAATGTAATTGCTTCCTGACAAGCTGTCGCGCGTTTTACAGGACACAGTCGGCCAGGAAGGTGTTGGTGTCGGTGGCTATCATGATGTTTCTTCTTCTTGTCATTCTCGTGGTGCTGTACGTTATTACGAGTAAGTATACTATTTTAAGTAACTGAACGGCGATTTTAGCTCTTTAATATTGACTGTTCTTTGCAGCCAGTTGTACACCAAAACCACGGCAGCGCATTCTAGTTGCATTCATGATGAATAACCGAGGTTGACTAAATTATTACCCAGAAAAAGGAACAAATATTTCTCTTTTTTTTTCAAATTAAATCTTAGACACTCGGTTACCCATCACTATGCAGCTTCTTAGCCTTTAAACATTTGCTTCGAAATGGCTGCTCTTCTGTGATACGTTAAAAAAAGGAACGTTCAAAAATGTATTTTTTTGTGATTTATTTCATAGGGCGTAATAACACCCAAAAAGTTTTTTATTCAAAGTTTTATTTTCAGTACCTAAAAGTAGGCAAACTTATTGAGTCAAACTTCAACCTTACGCCATGCTACATTTTTGTGCGATGTCAAATAGGTTTTACTGAAAACAACTTTCTTCCGTGTTCTGAAACAATATGACAATATGTATGATAGGTGAGAACAAAAATGAACGGCTATCTTAAATGCCAAAAGAAACCATCGCGTTATATTCCCAAACCAAGTAAGACCAATGTCAAAATAAACGGTATTTCTGAACGAAAGCGCTTGAATTCTGGATGCCCACGAAGGAGTTTGATTTATGAAGATATTTTTGTCGATATCAGCTTAGACGGAAAAGTATAACGTTACAGCAAAAATTAGAACACACACAAAAAAAAGAAAACTGCGTGTCACCTTCCGTTCAAAGCGTACCCGATGCATGCCTTTAAGTTTTAGAGCCCAGCTCTTAAGCGCCCCGTTGCCGCATACAGATGTGTAGTCTTCGCCATTGGCGTAACTGCTACATGCGGGAACGGGCACCTAATAGTCCCATAATGCAACACTACGCGCGCTGAATTATGGGACGTCACAGCCCTATACACCAATTCAGTTCCCCGCTAAATTTAACAGAGAAACTAAACTGGTGTGTAAGTCTGTGCAGTCCCAGAATACAACGCGCGCAGTGTTACATTATGATACGTCACAGACCGGGACACCAATTCAGTTTCAACTCTAAATTTACCGGAGATACTGAATTGCTTTGTACATCTACGGCGTCCCATAACGCAACATTACGGGCGGTGCATTATGTGACTTCACAAACAAGGGCTTCACGAAATGCAGCTTGACGCCTCTCTCCACCCCGAAACAGGGCCCTACCGTGTCGCTCAACCCCCAAAAACAAACAGAAAAATAAGCAGAATTCAATATATATCTTTTTTCGTCTCTCTCTTTTCTCTCTCTCTCTCTTTATATAAATATATAAGCAAGTTTAAAACTCATGGTCAGAAACAACGAACAGCGGAAGTTTAATCAACAGTTTCGCCGAGACTTGTCTTGGTCAGGAGATGACTTACAAGTGAGCGCATGAGTGTAGGAACAAATGGTCTCGTAAAAAGATTGTTTTGAAACGAAGATATACCATGCAATTTACTTCCTCCGTGATGCAATCAGTTGTTTCCTGGTGGAATGTCATCTATATTTTAAAGCCGGTCACTTCAAAGAAAGTGGAGGGTATTGAACTTAATTTGATTCAAAGTCGTCAGAATATTTTCGAAATGAATACTGTCCAACAGTGGTCTCGTAACTGTTAGTTTAGTGACATTATACGATATTATAGCTATTTTACTATATTACTAGTTTCATATAAGGAACTTCAGAATATTTATGATATCAGCAGGTTTTTTTTAGACGAAAAAATGAAAGCCGTTTACAACTCCCTGTAACGCCGAATTAGAGCGCAGTTCTTGAGGAGGAGGGAAGGCACGGGGGGGGGGGGACGTGACTTCGGAGAGGCGGGAGGTCACGTGGCCTGGGGGTCACGTGACCTCGAGGAGGGGAGCAATTCCTCCGCTAAATTTAGCGGGGAAAATTTTCTACTAGATTTAGCCGGGAAAATTTTCCGCTAGATTTAGCAGGGAAAATTTCCCGCTAGATTTAGCGGGAGAAATTTTACGCTGAATTTAGCGGGGAAAATCTTCCGCTAGATTTGGCAGGGAAAATTTTCCGCTAAATTTAGCGGGGAAAATTTTCCGCTAGATTTAGCGGGGAAAATTTTCCGCTAAATTTAGCGGGGAAATTTACCCATCATGCACCGCGCGGTTACGCCGACGGCGACGGCGACGGCGATGCCGACGGCGACGCCGCTCAAGCCGGAAACGGGCGCCTAAGAGCTGGGCTCTAAAGTGAGTACCCCTAGTCGGGTCGATATCACATGAGCGAATGACGTTTTAGCAAATAACAGGGGCGCGCGTTAACCCCCCCCTCCCTCTCCCCGCTGCATTCACGCTGCTTGGCGGCGACATTCTGCGGCGGCTTATTACTAAAGTGTAAACCCACCTGGCCCACCCAAAAACGCCCTTCGCGGCGGCCAACCGTTCGCTAAAGTGTCATTCGGTGAAACGTGGGCGTTCACCTAAACGTTATTCGATCAAGTGAGCGCCTCTATCCCTAGTCACACTGATGAAGCCATAAAACTCGAATTACCAGCATCTCGTCATGACGCGTGGTGGTAGCACACATAACGAGCGAAGTTCGATGCCTTTATACGTGCATTAGGTTTCCATAGCGCAAAACGTTTGTGAGCTTCCCAGAAAACTATAAATTGTCGAGTTTATAAAACCAGCAGCCTCGAAGTTCCACGAGTGTTATTGTATTTTATCGGATTTATCGAAAAACGCAGAAGGCACATTGGCGATATTTATCTCGGACCATTTTTTCCTAGTTTGTACTTGGGACCATTAGTCCCGGGACCATTAGTTTCGGAGCCATTTGTTCCGGGACCATTTATTCCTGGACCATTAGTTCCGGGGCCGTTTGCTCCGGGACCATTTATTTCTAGACCATTTGTTGCGGGGCCATTTGTTCCGTTTTCCGTGAGCTCATATTGCTTCGGCAAAGAAGTTCAGAGCTGGGAAAGAAGGACGTGACAACACAAGTGCGAACAAAAAGTGTAAGTAACGTACGCGTTCCCACATAGCAAACAACTTGACCTGAGCCCGCTCCTCCTGCGGGGCGGCGAAATACAAAGTGCGCTTGAACGCTTACAACAGTGGCTACAATAGGCCGTGAATGGGCGACATCTTTGTAACTGATGGCCACCAACGTGCCAATGCCTCCCCGAGACGGTCACCTCTGGGGCGCCGCGCGTGTCAAGGAAACCGAAAAGTGCGGAACATCGCAAAAACACGTTTGCCCCCTCTTCCAGTTGAAAAAAAAAAAGAAATAGAAAGGGCACGGGGTTGGAGGGGGGGGGGAGGAGGGGAGGGTACGTTTGTGAGATGCGGTTAATGAAACACGCCTGTAAGAGAAAAGCACGGGAACAGCACGGTTTCATAGAAGGTAAAATCCAGAATATAAGGAGTCCTAATAGAATAATTACGTGGTTCAATTACAATTGAAAATACAGTACAACTACGAAAAGGTAGGCTACGTTAATGCTCGTATTGATGCAAGTGTTCCTGGACTCTCAAATATTCCTTTTTCTATTGTATAGAATTTGTATATGAGGTATGACTCTCGCTGTGCGCGTTCCCGGTTTAACCTAAATCCAGTTTCCAGTAATGTCACAGATAATTCATCGAAAGAATGCTCTGGGAGACGGAGGTGTTTTGAAAGGGAAGCCAGGATTAGATTTAGAGTGAGCTCTGTGGTTGTTAAAGCGTAATGTAAACGCGGTGTCAATCTGTCCTACGTATGGCATTTTGCATATACTCTGCACTCTAGAAAATACACTACGTTTGAAGAGTTGCATGTCCGTTCCCCTTCAATTTCCATTGAGTACTGAGATGCGTGCTTTTGGTTGAGTCTGTTTATTGAATTTCCTGGCAGATTAAACACTGCGGTAGATTACAGGGCCTGCTTTCGTCGTGTCGCGGTGTAGAGTTTAACCGAGAATTTACTAGCGTGTCTCTAATGTTGCGGGATCGTCTATAGATCACCCCCGGTGGGGAGGGAAATACATGTTTTAGGGGATCACTTTGCTCAAGCATGTTGTAGTGTCGTCCTAAAATATTATTTACCTTAGGATAGTTAGCGCTATATCCGAGACATGGATTTGTGCGTTGTGTGTCGCTCTGCGGGGGACGGTCTGTACCGTCCCCGCAGTACCGGCAACGGATTGAAGCGCCTGTCACGGATGCAATGAACACGAAGCGTGCACTCCAAGCACGCGCCTCCTACTATCAACGACATCCAGGCGTCGTTGCCTTCACGCTTTCTAGCGACGACATCGGCGCCAGTACCAAGAACATCCTGGAAGTTATACGCGACGTCGTCCGGGAGGAGCTCCAGTAGTTGGTGCCTGCAGCCAGTCCTCCAGCATCTTTCTCTGTCTCCGAGACTGTCCGCGAAAACGAATATTGGACTCTCCGGCCAGATGTTCCCGTCACTATGGTGGCGCAAGAGGAGCCAACGCTGAGCTACAGCGCCATGCCCCGACGACTGCCATCTGCTGCCCTTCAATACTAGGCTCCATCTCAACAGGGCAATCTAACGCCACAGTGCACTCGACGGTAAGAACATGTCTAGCACGTCCGCCCCGAGCGACCCTCGACAAAAAAGAAAAAGAAAAAAAAAACGACGTACGGCGAACGGCCGACCGACGCCCGCTTAGTTACAATTGAGGGGAAGCCGACCAAGTTGTGGAAGTGCCTTCGAGAGTTCGCACGCAGAGGCCATACACCAAGCCTTGGGGAGCGACCTCGCCACAAGGAAGACTACCTACGCCACTCTACATTTTTTTAGACTGTATATCCCCGCTGAAAATATCGCACCCTTTCACCACGACGCCTTGCATTGCCTCTTCGTACGTTCGGTCGAAAAAGCTTGTCTTCCTTGCCTTTCCGGGAAAATAAGCGCGGCAACCCCCTGGAGGTGTGAGTTGCCTAAGACGACCGGTGGAAAGATTCTCAAAAAAAGTGTTTGATGCTAGCGACTGCAAGCATCGAAAATTCGATTCTGCAACGGTGCCCAACAACCTCAATGTCGTCATCGACTGCCGCGACACGTCGGAACTCGTGGACACCGGAGTTGGTTACTCCGTTGTGAGTGGAAAACTGTTTCGCAGGTGTCGGAACGTCACGACGTCTTGGGACGGCAAGCAAATACTCACCGCCGGAGGACAGCTCATCACGCCTGCTGGGAGCTGCACTGCTCGCGTCGGGATTATTAGAAAGACCTGCCCAGTCAAGTTCGTCGTCCTCCAGGACTCTGCCAGGGACGTCATCCTTGTCATCAACTTCTTTTGAGAATACGGAGCCGTGATCGACCATGGAGCAAGCGAGTTGACGCTGCGAAAGCCCGTTTTAACTCCGAAGGGATCCAAAACAACGCCAGCCGCCGTCCGAGTCACTGCGGACCGCATGAACCTGCCACCTCGGTAGAGTTTTCTCGCGCCCGTCGTGACCAATGCCGTCGCCTGCGGGGATGTTTTTCCGAAAGGCAACGTTAACTTCTCAGAAGAGGAATAGGCGTCACAAGGAGCGTAACAGACCTGCAGGACATACGGACTGCGGTGCTTGTGGAAAACTTTCAACAGAAGGCGCAGCGCTTCAGGTAAGGTGACTCTGTAGTCAACGTTGAGAAACTCCGGAGCGCCGTCGAGTTCGCCGCAACCTCCAATGAACACTCATCTTAGCAGTACAGTCAAATACAATATCGCTTCGCCAATACTAGAGACTGCTCCGAAAGCCCATAGGAGCGGCGGCGAACGCGACAGTGGCGCCTTTAGCGCACTTGGAGTCTACGAAAGCAGATGACGCAATTGAAAAGTATAGACTCCGCGACGTCCTCGAGCTTTCCGAGACCCCTGTTTTGTCACCCACACAACTGAAACAACTCAATACCGTCAGTCCTCTTGCAAAGCGGAATCCACTAATCGCAAATTCAACGACAATCAAATAAATATTTGCGCAGAAACAAAGATAGAGTGGTTTATTTAACGGTCTCAAACACAACTTAGGAGATCACACGCGTTTGAAGTGCATCTGGGAAGCGAAAAAAAGGCGTTTAGCTACTCGAACTACGTCTTAGAAGTTACTGTTTTGTCCGTTACAAACTGCGTGGTCACAATTTCTTTCCTGAATAGGTGATAATTAAGACGTGCGCAAACAACATCTTAAGATTACCAGAGAAGCGCACCCGCTGCAGAATAACGAAAAAAAAAGTAACGAAAATAATAACAGTGAAAACACTCGAACTTTGCAGAAATGGTCCCCATGCCAGACGAATTAAAACAAAAAGGGGAAACAGCCAGAGAAAAATGGCAAATAAAACAAAGGAGTTAGCAGACGATTCAAAGCGTACAAATAGCCCAGCGAAAGAACTCCTTCAACGACGACGATACTTGCAGCGCTTATGAACAAAAAATAAGAAAGAAAGCAGCAGCAGCTCGGTTGTCTCATGCGGGCGGCGTGATACTCGATCCCACACATTAAACTGCACCCTGTCCACGGGGGGAGTGGTGATTCCTAAAACTCTTGCAAGACTTTTCCAACACTTGCGAAATGTGATGAAGTGCTACGTCACTGCCGCAAACCGAAACTAACTACGGGCCTTTAATTTAGCAGGTGGCTGGAGTCTATTATATAGTGAAGCAGATTGCAAAATGAAAGCCGTTTACAACTCCCTGTAACGCCGAATTAGAGTGCAGCTCTTGAGGAGGAGGTGAAGGCACGTAAGCGGGGGGGGTCGCATGATCTGGGGGGGGTCGCATGACCTCGGGAAGGGCGGGGGGGGTCGCCTTACCTGGGTGGTAAGATGACCTCGGGGGGTCACCAAACCTCGGGGAGGTCACGTGGCCTGGGGGTCACGTGACCCGGGGTCACGTGAAATCGGAGGGTTGCATTGCATGCAGCCTGAGTTGCATGGGGGGTAACGTGACCGGGAGGTCACGTGACCTGGAGGGCCACGTGATTTAGGGGGTCACATAACCTCGGGGGTCACGTGACCTCGGGGAAGTCACGTGGGCTGGGAATCACGTGACCCTGGAGGTCACGTGACTTCGGAAGGGGGGTTGCAAGCACTCGGGTTGCATGCTACTCAGGTTGCATGCTACTCAGGTTGCATGCAACCTGGAGTTGCTTGCAACGCGTGGCTACAACGACATGCAACGCTGAGTTGCATGCAGCTTACGTTGCATGCAACCTGAGTTGCTTGCAACGCGTGGTTGCGGGGGCATGCAACTCGCGGTTATGCCGACGGCGACGGCGACGCCGACGCCGCTCAAGCCGGAAACGGGCGCCTAAGAGCTGCGTTCTAAAACTGTACTCCGTTTCACTTTACGTTTTAGCAAGCAGAAGCTATTACTGTTTGGAGCTGAGCTAGTTGGATCCATATTCTTGGGTGGCGCCAGCGGTTGTAAATTGTCAGTGTTTATTACTGTTCATCTGGCACCACACGAGAGCAGAAGCTACGAGAACGAGTTCTGGCTTTCGGAGTCCCTGGCAAGCACAAGCGCTTGTGCGAGTGCAAGCACTGTTCAAGACCACATGCGCGCTTGTACCATGGGCTGCGTCTGGACTTAAGGTGAACGAAGTATAATAGTACACAGAGAATTGAACAAAAGTTCAGTCCACCAAAACTAGTGGCCGGGATGGTCAATCGGTTAAGACATTCTACTTCCGGTCCTTCTACAGTGGACGGTGGAAATATGGAAATATATGACTCGTCAGAGCCTTTTTACGGCCGTGTCAGGCCGCTGTTCATCTGCATTTGATGTGCCCCAGGACTGCAAGATCCTCGTGCCACCCCTCACTTCAGGAAATGTTTTCTTAAATTCAGTTTGTCTCCGCTCTTACGTGTATGAACGGCCCTATAGACTGGACAATTTTCAGAATCAGATAGTGCGACTAGCCTTGCTCAAGGAATAGAGGCGTTTGACGCATTTCACAAATAACACGTGTGAATGCCCACGTTTCGATCGTCAGCTGCGGAACAGTTCGTAATGAAGAAAAGCAACCTTCAGATTAAAAGTAAAAATTGACTCATCATAGTCACCGACACCAGCAACGTGAACTTCAATTTACACCGGGTGGCGTTTTGTGTGCCCAATGAATTCTTACGAAGTGATCTCCTGCCTTTTGGCGAAGTTTAAGATGACGCGCGGGAGAAGGTCGCCGGACTTTTTTGCGGTAAGAGAAACAAAGACGAGGCTCATTCGAATGACCTTAAAGACGGCATGAACAAGGATAGCCTCCCACATCAGCTGAGATTGCCTGAAACGAACGCGGTCGTGGTAAAGCCCGGTCGAGTGCCACTCTGCCACATGTGCAAAAGGACCGGGCACATACGCAAGGACTGCCGAGTTCCTCGCTGCCGGGAATGCAATCTGCACGGGCACGAAGCCACCGACTATGTGCGCACGTATGCCACTGCCACCAACGTCGCGGAACCAGAGGAAGTGAACGACCATATCATGGAAGCTGACGAGGCAGAGGCGACCTAGGGCACCACCAGCCTTGAGTTCCCCGACCAATGTGACCCCCTGGCACAAATGGTAAACGGTCCTGCGGCCCAAGGCCCCAAGTGTGCAAGAGAAGCAAACCATAAAAAAACTCACCAAAGGCTAAGCAACCGGAAGTTCCAACCCGACACTCCAAGCATCGCACAAGCATCTGCGGAAACATTTTAGACAGACGTGCAAAGCGCACATTTGGAGACGACCACGAAGTCGGAAGAAAATGTTGACCCTTCTAGCGCAAAGAAGCAGTCACAAGCAGACGGGAGTGGGAGGCCTTATGGGGCAGACCACCGCGAATCGTCAGTATGCTCCCAGGAAACCGAACAAGCACCAGGCTGTGATCTAAGGTTGAAACAACCCTCCACGCGAAGGAGTAGGTTCGACCTCAAGCCCAAGGTTACTCCGGAGGACCGAAGACGCGGTAACTCAAAATAGTGAGCCATCTCGTTCGCAGCTTTGATAAGCCGCCATTCTGTGTGCACGTGCCGCTAAAAGCAGCTACTTCTTTATTGCGTTAAGCTTGACATCTCCGAAACGGAAGCAATGTCTGCTAAAACATCTATTGAAAGAAGCGGGAGATACTACATTCTTGCAGGAGACTAACCTATCGAACGACAAGCCCATTGAAGATATGCTATTCTTCTTTGAAAGGAATTTTATACTTGTTTAAAATAATTATTTACAGTGCTCGCACAGCACTCTTGCTCCAAAACGATATAAGCTTCACTACCGCTTCGGGATTAGAAACCGACCAAACTGGCCGTATCTGCGCCATGGACACCATACATGACGATGCATGTATGGCGCCATGGACGCCATACATGACATGCCCCAAACGATCCAGCTGAGCGCAGAACGTTTTAGGGCGCGCTTAGGCGCCCGTTTTCGACTTGAGTGGTGTCGGCGTCGGCGTAACAGCGCGGTGCATGATGGGTAAATTTCCCTACTAAATATAGCGAAAAAGTTTCCCAACTAAATTTAGCAGAAGAATTTCCCACTAAAATTGGGAAAAATTCTCGCAAATCTAGCGGAAAATTTTCTCCGCTAAATCTGCGAAAAATTTCCTCACTAAATTTAGCGGAAAATTTCCCGCTGAATTGAGTGGAAACTTTTCCCGCTAAATTCGCGTTAGTGCAAAAATTTCCCCGCTAAATTTAGCGGAAACATTCTACGCTAGGGAAAATTTCACCGCTAAATCGAGTGTCCCCGCTAAATTTAGGCGGAAAAAGCGGAAAATTCTACGCTAGCGGAAAAATTTCCCACTAAATGTAGCGGAAAATATTCAACGCTAAATTTAGCGGAAAGTTTTCCCCACTAAATTGAGCGGAAAAATTTTAGCGCAACAAATTTTCCGCTAAATTTAGCGAAACAAATTTCCCGCTAATTTCAGCAGAAAAATTTCCCGCTAGATCTAGCGAAAAATTTCTTCGCCAAATTTAGCGCAAACTTTTCCCCGCTAAATCTAGCGGAAAAAATTTCCCGCTAAACTTAGCGGGGAATTTTTTTCTGGTAAATTTAGCCGAAAAGTTTTCTCCTAAAGGGGAGGCGAGCAGGAGAGGAGGAGGGGCATAGGCCTTTCTCTGCACCTTCCATCTTCCTCCACAAGAGCTGCGCTCTAATTCGGCGTTACAGAAAGTTGTTGTAAACGGCTTTCATTTGTTTTCTTTAAAAACTACGACAGTATTCACACAAGCCGTTTGCCGCCATTGTTGCAGGGGCCTTCAACTCAGTTTTCTAGTCGAAATATTCTTTAAACGAGCTTTTGTCGGACTAGCCGCGTGGAGCTACGTCAATTGTTGCGTGATTACGACTTGCATGAGTTGACAACGAACACGACGGCGGCCGCGCCAGGTTAGACTTGTTGGCAGGCAAGTTTGTATGCAAGCATTGACCGAGCCTACTTATCCGGCGACCTGGAAGCAACACAAACGCCCTAAGCAGCTAATTGAAATTAAAAACAAGCTGACGGGACATTTTACAGCAGACATTTACAACTGCGAAGGGCGCTTGCTAGCCAGAATGAATAAATAATACGGAGCGATGACACAGTCGAGGGTTCTTTCTGTTGATAAATATAACGTGCTTAACAAGTGCTTAATATTTAAAACAAACGGGTGGCAGCGTGTTCAGCAGAACCGGCAGTCGCAGCTTTAAGTGGGGGAGGATATTGTCACATGGCAAGATGCCATCATAATAAGCACTTTTCACTACGTTAGATAACCTACTCGGGGTAAACGCTTTTGAAGAAGGGGACATTTTCCAAAGTTTTGTGGAACAACTATCCTCCATTCCTGCCGACGCTTAGGAATCAATCAAAGAGGACATTACTGCAGCAGATCGCAACCGTAATCAACGAGCCGTATCTACGGAAATCTCCTGGCCTTGCACCTGCGTTTTACCAGAAGTTTGTAAAATTATATGGCTCCATTCATATCTGGGTTTTTCCGCCATTTTCAGACGAGGTTTTTGCCCCTTCCTTTCGATAACTACACTTGTCTTCATTTATATGAAACCCTTCGTCCACGGCTGTTCATGCGTCGAGGACTTCAGGTCAATCAACGTTCTCACTACCGACCATAGAATATTCGCGCAAGTTTTAGCAAGTGAGGCGCGAATGAGGAATTAGTCACGTACTCGAGTACCATTAAGCGTATGGTCTTTTGAAAATAAGCATTCAAACCATTCTTGCATGATGAGGGTCGTGTGCGAGGATGCGATACTGGAGGGCAGTGCCCTGGCCGTGCTGAAGGAGGTCTCAGCAATACCTTTGATCGAGTGTCCCATAGATTCCTCTTTCACTTTCTGGACCACTGCGCCATTGAGGCGAAGCTCAGCAAGAGCGTTCAGATCTGCTACTGAAACATCTCCACTCAAATCATGGTCAACAGTGCTCCAGTCCTTCGGTTCGGTCGTCTATTCAGCAGGGCTGCCCCATATCGCCGGTGCTGTTCTCGATGCGCACTTGGAACGACTGCGCAGTTGCATTATCAACACGCGACCACGCCACCAGAGGGTTCAACGGATCACCAGCTCTTATCAAGTGAACTGAAAGAAGTGTTGGGGCATAGGCCAGCTAGTGAATATTAAGAAACATAATAAAACCAGAGACATGAAAAAGCGAAGCACACACGCAACACAGTCGTCAGCGACAGCTAAAAAGCCTTAATCACAACACCCTCCCTTTATAGCAAACAAGCCTCAGCCGATGGGAAGGAGAAACAGCAAATGCGACTATCAGCAAAAGTGGGACCGCCCTCGCCGATATCTAATCCACATAGGCTTCGTAGATAGTAAGTGATTAGATACCTGCATATGGTAGTCCCTCATTTTCTGAGTGCTAGCATTTGCTGTTTTCCAACTTCATGTCAGCTGACGTTTGTTTGACTATAAAAGAAGGGTGTCATGAATATAACTCTAAGCTCTCTCAGCCGGTGTCTTGTGTGTCTTTCGTTTTTCCGTTTCTCCTGTTTATTATCATAACGCAAGGTGCTCGACATATGCTGATGACTTAGTGGTGTTGAAGCTGTTCGCGTCATGAGCTTGGTCTGGCAGTGAAACACGTCTTAAACTTCTGCAGTGTTTCGGGTGCCAGACTGAAAGTAAAAACGTTGATTGGTGCGGGGCTGGGAGGGTGGGACGCTCGGCCTGGGAGTTCGCGGGACATTGCATGCAGCAGCACAGTGCGAAACCGCAAGACTGGCACCAGTAGGTACATGCTTGTTTAACCGCAGCAGAATCTCGCATCACTGTGCTTTTCCTTATCGTTAGCGGTATGCGGCACAAGCGCAGTGCCTTGTAGATGCGCTTGATGTTCAGAGAGGGAGCCTGTCGTTGCTCGCGTCTGCGCTTGAGGAATACATAATTCGAACGCATGCGTGCGGTGTAGTAATCTGTTTCCTTGCACGCAACGAGGACGATCTGGCGGCCAGACGATGTCGAACTGAAATTCTGGTTCAAAGGTTTTTCTCTTTCCGAATTGCAGAGCGTGATTCAGAGAAAGGCATAAAGCACGAGGAATGTGAAGGGCCGTCTGGCTACTGGCAATGAATTGGTTGTCTGCACTTAGGCTGGGCTGACGATAATAAAGGTCACCAGCAAATAATTGCGAGGTTTGGTACTCAATAGCGATTAAATATTTCGGGAAAGGTGAAAACACCGCGCAGGCTTTTATTAATGAACTTCAGAAATGTCAACCTGAAACATAACGCCAATTTAGCATACATCGTCCAATCTCAGGAGTCTCGCGAAATACTGGTGGACGTAGTCGTGCACAAAACGTTTATTTTTAGTCCTCATGTCGGTATTACCTGTAGAGACATAATGACGTAGCATACCGCCTTGGTCTACCAATCATGCAATACATGACCTTTATATATTCTTTGGCTGCACAAATGCGCAACTGTTTTGGGCCAAAATAAAGCAAAAAAGCATAAGGTCAAGATTTCATCCTGAATGCAGCAAAATATCTGGAGATCAAGAGAAAAGCTAGCGTATCAAATAATAGTCGATGTTTCCTAAGCATGGTTTGTCGTAGAAGGATCAATTAATAAAATACAGTAGGAACCTGTTCAGTACCATTTGAGGTTTCTTTTTTTATGTCTTCGCAATATTGGAGAGGTAAGGTTATGAACTTTATATGTATATTTAAAAAATGACTAAATAAAAGCATTAAGATGCGCCTGCTACTTTAGAGATATTTGTAGCCGCATTAGACGTACATTCCTAGACTAGTATTTCTGTTGCGAATTATATCATATCAGAACCGCCCATCGAAGCGGATCTTTAAAACCTATAACTTAAACTAACGTTGAAATCATAAGGAATAAAAAAAATTGGATTCGGTCACGTTAAGTACTGGTAAGCGCAGGTTGTGTTCGGTCCCACTAACGAATGCTAGCTCTATTTTTTCTTCATTAATGTAACAATCAATGAACACAATTTTAATTCTGATCGTCATCTATAATTAACGTTTGATCTTTGAAGACTGCAAGAATTTAGAGGCTTCATATGCATGATTTATTCAAAAGAAGTATATTAATACAATAGATGGCATTATATATAATAATAAAATTTATAATCAATATATTAATATTAAATTTTATGTATATAAAAACTATCTAAGAATATTATCATTAATAATATATCATTATTTAAAACTAAATAATTTATCTGCGTACAAAATAGATGTACGGGTTGTAGACGAAATATCGTTACTGAAAGAAGTAACCTGACATACTATAACGCATTTTTAATGTAAAAATCAAACTACTGGCAATTGCAATAATTACAGCCTCAAGAAGTACAAAAATATCAAATAACTATCAATTTCGACGTTACTTTTCATTCAACTTTTTATTATGGTAGTATAACTTTAGGTCATTCATTGTGCTGTCAGTACAAAAGAATAGAAAGTCTTGACTGTTTTAGCGCAGGTGCCGAGTGAATGACGCAACTAATAATCTGATCACCTGCAAACAAAACAAAGTAGCACATTAAAGACATTATCATTAATAATACTGGACAAGGTAATTTTTCATACTCAAAGGTAGTCTCTGGTTTACCAAATAAACAAAATTGCGAAAAGAAGTAGTGAAATAACCTAATAATCTCATCCCGAGCTATATTGAATAAAAAAATTGGACCGTTGCCCACATCTGAGTGACTCTAGTACACTATCCCCGCCCCCCACCCACCCTCCCCCTTCCATCCCCCCCCTCCAAAACAAATTGAGAAAATTGCATGGGGAATAATGGAATATATGCAGTAATTCAATTACGGAAGATCGTTACACCTATAAAGCAAACAATTGAGCGTTACAGAGAGATTACACTAAAATGTAATCGATTACAATTCATTAGATAAGGGCCGTAAGCGCGTAACATGCAAGTCTGGGCAAGAGAGGCAAAGGCTGAGAAACAATAGTCCTACTGAGTCGTTTAGCACTAGCGTTGAGTGCGTCCGAATTACACACTACGAGCATTTGAAAGCGATTATGATAGACGTGTATGAGCGCAGAAACGCGTCGGTCCAGTATTAGATCGAACCAATAAATCCAGGGGACACGGCCAAAGCGACGGTAGCAGCAACGACGAAGGACCCGCGGACATTGGCATGCCAAGCCCGAAATGACCGGTCAGTAATGACAACGACAAACTTCCGACGAAGAACGCGTGTGGTTTTTCAGCGCTGTATTATTATAGCTATGTTACTGTAGAGATGTTTTAGCCATTTAAGGCATGGTACTTTTTGGTGCAGTTGGCAGAAAACAGTGCATGTTGGAGATCCGATTCGACACTCGGAAACGACAAAAAAATGCCGATGAGATACATATAATACAAATCAAAGTCGCCCATTTTTAACTACTACATTGGGCAAGAGAGGTCGCAGCTGACATGTATATGCCACACGTCAGGCTATGCTCGGCGACATTTTGTTAGCAGTGAATCGGAGGTACAGGCATTGCGCATTTTTCATGGCCTATTCTAAGCGCTCTCCAAATTGCACTCGTCGAAGACGACATTGCATGAGTATGACAGATGCCGTCGAAAGTGCTGCTGTCGCCCGGCGCCGCAGCAACCCTCACCCTGTAATTGTGGCAAGAGGAGCTGGAACGAAGCTGAAGCCAGAGCGATCTCGGAACTGTTTCATTGCGCATTCAGGAGTATGAGGGCGTCCTTGTGTCGCTCCATGTAACATCAGTGAATGCTGATCACGTTGCCGAAGAGCTCATGGCGCGTACAGGTCGCGGACGGCACAAAAACGCCCAGTGCAGCGCGTGGTATGCAAAGCTTACAGAGCTTATCCTGGTAAAATATGTCAACTATTATCAAGGTTCCAGCGGCCTTGAAGGTTGTGTCGCTTACTCCCGCCTGACCGTGCTTTCGCTTGAGCCAAATGCTGATGGCAGTGGCGGTCATAGGATGCCTTCCATTAGCAAATGTCGAAATTAACCACGGTCGAAACCACCAGGTTATGGTGGGACACCATGAACCGGGTGGACCAGTTGACGTGTGAGTTTGCGTGTGTTTGATGATAACTTCCGTGAATCGAGATAATACGTCTGTTATTCTATTTCGTCTGAGCACTCAAGCGTCATTTAAAAACTGCGTTGTAGTCGGTGTAGACTTGCCGTAACTACCATCGTCGACCTAGTGGGAAGAAACGATCAAAATCTAACGGCTGCTGAAGTGCTCTGCTTGCTTCCAATGGTCTTGATGAGGTGAGTTGAGCATTATCTCGTTACATGGGACTGGAGGCCTTCCCGGAGCCACACGCGTGTCTCGGCTTTGATTTCCTGTTGATCCGCGACTGTACTCAAGCAAGACGTTCCCATTGGCTGGCACCCGCGTTTTGCCGTGTTTTGTTTCTGAAGGGTGATATAGAAATCGGTCATATGCCAGCCATGCAATACGATGATGAAGCTAGGAAAAAATAACTATGAAACTGAGATCGCTGCCGCTACAACCCTCAGTGGCCTACTTCAGGGGCGGCGGGGGGGGGGGGGTAAGGGGGGTCAGAGATTTTTTTTTTCCGCACCCCAAGTTTCGAAATAGAAAACTTCCCACCTTTTCACCATGCAATCAGCGGAGAGGGATCACATTTTGAGTAGATGCTATGGGTTCATCATTGAAGCGTTTCGAGCATACCTCCGAGGCCTACCTTACTCGATAATAAATTAACGTTCTGTTGAGATTAGCGACATGAATAGACGATTACTAACAATTCCTGTACAAACTTTTATTTTAGCTTCAGTGTCCGAGTCAGTTGCGAGGCAGTCTCCTCGATAACAAGCACAGAGCCACCAGGCTGCAAACGTTCTCAAAAACATAAAAACGATGGCTCCACTACGGTAAAGAGCACCGGAGGCCATGCCGTAACAGATTGCTTATACACTAACTCATCCCTGTTACGCCACAGCGCGGTGGTAGTGCGTCGGGCGCACTTCCGGTCTGGGGCTGTGGGCGGAAGTCCCCATGTGAGATGTGTATTCCTGCGTTGTTTTGAAAGGAACATGACAAAAACCTGCCTTCACGTCAAAACGTCGCAACTGGGGCTGTACGAAAGGAGTCGAGAAAGGTTTGAAGATCAGTTTCCATGTGCTTGGTTCGGAACGTGGATATGTGCCGTGAAAATGGAAAACCTGACGCCGTCGGACCACGACTGCTTGGGCTGGAAGCACTTTGGGTTGAATTCACGGATACTTGTGGTCATCAGATTTATTTGTTTTGTTCCAACATGAACGGCAGAAAACCGTCAAGTTGTACGGACCACCTGCGGACTACGTTCAGTGCGTCTTCAAGTTCGAACGGCCGCCTGATCGTTCGAACTGTCGTCTGCTCTTTCAAACGCTTCTGCTTGTCGTCTGCTCTTTTAGACGACCCCGGACCGTGGACCAAATGTTGGCCCGGTACTTGCGATAAGGATTGGTAAGCAGGCTCGATGTAAACAGTAGATACAAGGAGATGTTGATTTATTGTTACCAGTGGCCATCACCGACTTGTTATGCCTGATTCACTTGGTCCGATTCCGCTTGCGATTTTCAGTATCGACGTCGACCATTTCAGCTACGGTTAACGCTTTTGCAGCCCGAGCAACGTCGCGACTGAAAATTGCGAGCGAAATCTCATCATGCGAATCAGGCTTTAGCGTACATTCTGCGGCGTCCACGCGGAATGAATCGCCGCATGTCACATTATTCACGCGAAGTTTTGCAGTGCAACGAGCCTCGGTAATTTCGCTGAGGGCGCTCAAGTAGTCAGGCATTGCCAGGAAGACGTAGAATCAACAATTCGAAGGCGAAAAAAGGCAGGGGGACTGACACCGACGCCGACAACATCGCCATTTTAATGGTTTGTTAATGGGCGACGGCGAGCTTCTTGCTCACACTCCATCAGCGCATGCGCGGCGCCGGTGGCGTCCGCTAGGGGCGCTCCGGCTTGTTTGTAAACATGACTAGGGGTATAGAGTTGCGCAAGTGACTGCACGATCCACTAAAGCTCTCATCTACGGGCTTTTTAACCTTCTGACTTGGGCAATGCGATGTTTTCAAGCGGTTGGCATTATATCATCAAAGACAGTTTTCATTTCAGTTGTCTGCTGCGATACCAAAGTCATAGTTCGTGGGTCCACATCGCTCCCGGCACTTACTTTTTGTAGGAAAAACGCTCCAGGTTAGAAAATTAACAAAATATTAAATTTCTCTAATACGGGTGACAAAGCATGACACAAGACCTGTGTCTCTGCTGTTGCAACGAGTCTTGTTAAAGCCAGTAATGTATGTTGGTTTGAAAAATTGTATTGAGATACTTCTGCAACAAATAAAATTAAATATTCCCCCACCAAAACTGAAAATGAGATTACACTGGCGCTGAACACTCCAATCAAGCAATAGCTTGGTAGCAAATTTCAACACAGAGGTGTACTGCATTTCAACACCCTGCATTGCCAACATGATTCTTCGAATTAATTAAAAGAGAATATTTTGAATTTTACTAAATAGCATAATGATCTGCATTTGTTTCGATTAGGGTGTTGAATTAAGAGATGGGGGCTATTCCAAGGGACACTTCAAATAATGTATCAAGTACGAGTAATGTTTTCTCTGTCACTCCGTGTTTATGCGAGAATTGATGGCAGTCACCGGCCAAGTCGGATTAAAAAAATAAACCTCCCATATATAGAGAGAGTGCGAACGTAGTGTGTTGCTGTTGTGGGGTGTTCTGTTTAAATGTCGTGCATTCTGTGTTCTCAATGATGTATATGTATTTACCATGCAACGTTTCAAGTCGGGAGGATATTGAAAAACAAACTGGCGCTTCACCAGCATTTATTTTCCTGTTTTGAGCGCCATCTGGGTGAAGCTATATGAATTGCACGTGGGGAAAACGTTTCCTCATTTGGGCGACAAAAAATTGGCAATTTTCCTCTTTTTCTAGGGGAGGAACGTTTTTCTCCAGAAGCACAAATAGGTGACAGCTTTCTCGTCGCTTTGCAGGGGGAGCAACTTTTCCTCCTTAGGCAAATATTGAGTGGCAACCTTCCTCCCTAGGTAAAAAATAGGTGGCACGTTTCCTCCTCCTTGGGGAAGCAACTTTTCTCCCTTTCTAAAAAGCATGAGGGGACACAGTTGTTGTCCCTTCAGAGGAAGGAAGTACTACTCTCCTTTTAGTGTGTGGGTTAGCCGTTTCGGAGTACCTTCCACGGCGAAGACTGATCAAGGACGCCAATTTGTGTCCGCTCTATTCCGACAACTCACCTCTCTTCTCGGCTGCTCCCGGACGAGCACAACAGCTTACCATCCTGTAGCAAACGGCTTCTTGAACACCTTCATACGCAGCTAAAATCAGCACTTCGTACGCAGTCGTCGACCGATGCCTGGGTTGAAAACGTACCTATTGTGCTTCTTGGGTTTCGCTCAACGTTCAAAACTGACCCGGGGAGTACGGTTGCTGAGCTCGTCTGCGGTGCTTTGCTCCGTCTGTCTGCGGACACGATCAAGCCGTCCATCATATCAGACAGTGTGCATCCGCATGCTACGTCTACAAGTTCTACCACGAGGTCAGTGCGCCTACAGCTCATGGATGGCATCAGCTTAGAAAAGAACCCCAACAACTGCGCCTTCCGCACAGCACGACCTTGGTGATCGCCCCGGGCCGCGCCCTCATGTGCTTGCGGTGCCGGCGGATTGGACACGTCCGAAGGGAATGCAAGGCGCCGAGGTGCGTACTTTGACGGCGCTTCGAGCACGAAAAGTACGCCTATGTCAGGACATACGCCTCAGTAACAGAAGTCAAGGCGGTAGATTAGCTCTCCGAACACCTTATGAACGAAGAGGAAGCCGAGGTCACGGCTACAGGCAGTGTGCCGGTCAACGCAACCGCCGACCTGCAACGCTCTTTGCAGACGCATCCACTGCAACTGCCAACCTTCCACACTCCTTGGTTGAAGCAGCCACTGCGACCGCCGACCTACAACACCCTTCGGTTGAAACAGCCACTGCGAACACCACCCCTTCCGCCGCTGCGTCGACCCAGGTCTATTTTGCGCAGGCTGTTGTGGAGAAGGGTCCCTCGAGCAGGGACCTCGTTGCAGGCAACGTGCCTCCGAGGGACGCACTCCTACGTCGAAAGATAGTGAAGACAGGACAAGGCGAAGCCACTGGTTTCGAGGAAATGGAGGTAACTCCGCAGGACACCAGCAAGCCAGTCTGTCAGACTTCTGAAGGCGAAGGTGTTGGCGCAAAGGATATACAATGGAAGCTTGACCAACGCCTTAAGTGGAAGCCTACCGGGCAGTTGAAGCAGAGGTTCGACTCGAAGCAAGGCATCCCAGAACCACGCCGACGAAAGGACTGCCAGTAGGTCCCTTCTATGGTGTTTGCAGTGACCGCGTATTTTGTGCCGATGTCATGCGCGTTATGTGCCGGCGGTAAATATCTAAACCATAATTCGCTTATGCCTAGCCTAGAAAAATATGTCTTTAAACTGCGTGAGCTTCATTGTCAGGGAAAGAAAACTGTGGTTATTAAACACGCTTCTGAGCGAAAGAGCTGATGTGGCACTGTTGTGCGAATTAAGACTCACTTCCGGACACATGAACAAGCGTCAAACGTTTTTGAAAACCTTTATTACTTCCGCTATGCCTGCGCTTTTTCACATAGCGCTGGCACTGCAGTTGCTATCCGAAAGCTCAGAGGCATCACAGCTTTCACAAAATGGGATTTGGAGCCGGCACGCTTGGCGACATGCAGCTAAATCTGTTGTTGATCACACAGGTTCTTACGTCCCTCGGAGCAACTGCTCAGCTTGGTGCGGTCGGTAATGGGGATGTTTTTCCGTACGTACCCGAACCTTCCACGACGGCTGCAACCGAACTGCACGTGCCACAAGCATCACCGAAGAGGGTCTACAAGTCGTCACCGGCTGCGACGGCTTCTTCGATAAGTCGATCGTCGAACTAGATTTGTCAACCTTCTTCGAGCGAGAGAAACCACGTGTCTTCGACGGCGGCTGTATAGGCGCACATCAATTTGGCTGCGTGGGATTTGGAGCCGGCACGCTTGGCTTCATGCAGCCATGCAGCTAACACTACTGTTGATCACGCAGGTTGGCAGTTCTATCTAAATTCGAAAGTTCCTGTTTACGTTGCCGGCTCCTCCAACGTCAAGTGCCGATGCCATCTGTGGCAATCGAATGAGATTGCGCATATCTCGAAAATATGTTGGCCTCTTTGCAAATCGTGTTCTTTACTTGGTTCCTTTGCTGTTACTTTCTAGAGATGTAGAACTCAACCCTGGCCCACTCGATGTAGTAGAAATTGACCTTCTTAAAAGTTTGCAGAACGGACACGCTTCCATCTGAAGTGAGCTAGACGCAATTGACGGTATGTTTACCAAGCATAAAAACACGATTGAGGAAATAAATAAGAATCTTGTTGGTATGGAAGGGCAAATCGGGGTCACCAACAAATTAGTAACATAACAGGCAAACCTAATTGAACTCCTTGTACGACAAATTAAGGAGTCGGAGAACAGGAATGTTGACCTGGAAAACAGAAGTCGTAGGCCAAACCTTGTTTTCTATGGTGTGAATGACACGAATAGCTCAGAAACATGGAATAAATCTGAAAATCTCATTAAAGCTTACGGCAAAGATAGTCTTGGTATAGACTTAAAACTCTGCAAAGGGCACACCGTGTAGGTTGTTATAATGGAAAGTTTAAAAGAGTAGTCATTGTCAACTTTGTTTCGTACAAGGAAAACAGGATATTCTGACAAACACCAAAAAGTTTAAAGGATTAAACTATAGCGTAGACCAAGAATGGTCACCGAAAACTCGTGAAATTGGAGAGAAACATTGGGAGTATGCCAGAACTAAAAATGCGAACAGTGGCACCGTGTAAGCTAAACTTTGATAAGCTCATCGTAAATGATAGTATTTACATGGGATACGGAAATAGAGCAAGTTGTTCCTCTCACAAGAAAACTGACGCCTCATGGAAAAGGAAAAAAACCGAAACGCGTTCGTCATGACCTAGTTGCTGTTGTAATAAACTGTAGAAGCATTGTAAATAAAGTCGACAAATTGGCAGGCACAATCGACTCAGTAAAGGCTGATATTGTGTTTGGACCCAAATTATGGCTAGATGCTTCCATAAGTGATAGCGAAGTCTTACCGAAAGAGTTTGTTACTTATTGAAAGGATAAATCACGGCTCGGCGGAGGCGTTTTCTTGTTGGTTCATTCATTTCGGAAATCATTCATACTCAATCTTGGTCATGACCCTATTGAATCAATCTGGTGCACAGTCACGTTAGCTGGTAGCTCTTCCTATGTTCTCGGATCGTATTACCGACCATCAAATTCACATTTTAGTAAGATCCGGTCGCTATACGACATCATTTCCGAGCCCCCAAGCTAAACTATTCTCCTTGCGGTAGACTTTAATTTGTCTGACTTGGAGAGGAGGGATGGAACTTGTGTATTCACGATTTGTAGCCGAATTAACCTTAAATAAAAAAAAATAAAAACGTTCTCGATACGTTTGCACTTTAGCAGTCTGTGAGTGAACCAACAAGTAAAAATAACATTTTAGACCTCTTGATTTGTAGCTCTCCCTACCTCATTAGCACCGTTAATATTATCGCTGGTATTGGTGGCCATCAAGTTGTTGCAGCAAATATCAAAACTAAAATCAGCAGAGTAAATTCACGCAAATCAAGGAAAGTCTTTTTCGTTGAGAAGGGCCATTACTCTCGTATTTCTGAAGAGCCTCTTGACCGGCTTTCCGTATTTGATTGCCTTCCTGAGGAATTTGATGTCCCTAATTTATTGGGTGCTTTCAAGAAAATGTTTGTTTCAATTAACAGATAAATATGTTCCTTGTATAGATTCTGGAAAGCTAAAAACGAAGGAAAGCATGGGTAACTTCAAGTACTTTTAGGATAATTAAAAAGCAAAGGAGAGCATTTCATAGATTTAATAAGACCAAAAGTAATAATCACCTTGATAACCTGGGTGAGCTTACGCGTGAATACAAACTGAACGTAAACAGTGCAAAGGAACAATGCCTCAGTAGACTCAACGACAGGATGCAAGCCAACCCCAAGCTTTTTTCGAAGTAGTCAAAGGGATGGGGGCCGGACACTGTTGGAATAAGTGAAATTACATAAAATCAACAGACAGTTTTTGATGATGCAGAAAAAGCAACGTGCTTAAATAATTATTTTCGGTCTGTATTTTTGACCAAACACAACTAGGTATTCATCCACTGTAAGCACGTGGAATTAATGCAACTAGTTGAACTTAGCGTGAGAGGTATTGAGATCGCGTTAGAAAACATAGATGAGACAAAAGCAACCCGACCGGATGGCATTTCTCCGCGTGTACTAAAGCGCTGTGCTTACCCAATTTCGGTCTACTTTTATTTAATTTATTCTAAGTCACTGGACACAGAACTTTTGCCTGATGACTGGAAGGTAGCTCATGTTGTTTCTATCCACAAAGTCGAACCAAAAGAAGATGTCGTAAATTATAGGCCCCTTTCATTAACTTCCGTCTTCCGTTCCCAAAGTCATCGAACATATTTTACAATCAGAAGTAATCGGTCATATTATAACAAACAACTTACTGATTAAAGAACAACATGGTTTTCGTAAGGTGTTCTCTTGTACTACGCAACTTGGTTGCATTTTATCATGATCTTGCATCTGATGTTGACGAGGGTGGAAAAACAGATTGTATATTCTTGGATTTTCAAAAGGCGTTCGAT